>JANJGN010000198.1:650000-745000 GCA_026770705.1 Isurus oxyrinchus
GGGTCTCCTTGTCCAGGACTCACTGGAAGACAATATGCAGGTGCAGCAAGGGGTCAGGAAGGTGAATGGTATGCCAGACCCCGCTCGCGAGGGTGCTCTTGAGTACAGGAGGGGGAAAGTCTTCCTTCACCTGTGTAGAGCCTTGGTTGGAGCTCACTTGTATTATCCTGTGCAGTTCTGGAAAAGTTGAGGCTGAACGATTCGTTACAATCTTCTGTCGGAGGTGCCGAGTGGATGATCCATCTCAGCCTCCGCCGGAGGTTCCCAGCATCACAGATGCCAGGCTTCAGCCAATTCGATTCACTCCACGTGATATCAAGAAACGGCTGAAGGCACTGGATACTGCAAAGGCTGTGGGCCCTGACAATATTCCGGCAATAGTACTGAAGACCTGTGCTCCAGAACTTGCCGTGCCCCTAGCCAAGCTGTTCCAGTACAGCTACAACACTGGCATCTACCCGGCTATGTGGGAAATTGCCCAGGTAGGTCCTGTACACAAAAAGCAGGACAAATCCAACCCAGCCAACTACCGCCCCATCAGTCTACTCTCCATCATCGGTAAAGAGATGGAAGGGGTCATCAACAGAGCTACCAAGCGTCACTTGCTTAGCAATAACCTGCTCACTGAGGCCCAGTTTGGGTTTCACCAGGGCCACTCAGCTCCTGACCTCATTACAGCCTTGGTTCAGACATGCATAACAGAGCTGAGCACCCGAGGTGAGGTGAGAGTGACTGCCCTTGACATCAAGGCAGCATTTGACCGAGTGTGGCATCAAGGAGCCCCAGCAAAACTGGAGTCAGTGGGAATCAGGGGGAAAACTCTCCGCTGGTTGGAGTCATACCCAGCACAAAGGAAGATGGTTGTGGTTGTTGGAGATCAGTCATCTCAGCTCCAGGACATCACTGCAGGAGTTCCTCAGGGTTAGTGTCCTCAGCCCAACCATCTTCAGCTGCTTCATCAATGACCTGCCTTCCATCATAAGGTCAGAAGTGGGGATGTTCGCTGATGTTTGCACAATGTTCAGCACCATTCACAACTCCTCAGATACTGAAGCAGCCCCATGTCCAAATGCAGCAAGACCTGGACAATATCCATGCTCGGGGCTGACAAGTGGCAAGTAACATTCACACCACACAAGTACCAGGCAATGACCATCTCCAACAAGAGAGAATCCAACCATCTCCCCTTAATGTTCAACAGTACTGACATCACTGAATCCCTGACTATCAACATCCTGGGGGTTACTATTGACCAGAAACTGAACAGGACCCAGCCAGATAAATACTGTGGATACAAGAGCAGGTCAGAGGCTGGGAATCCTGCGGAAAGTAACTCACCTCCTGACTCCCCCCAAAGCATGTCCACCATCTAGAAGGCACAACTCAGTAGTGTGATGGGATACTCCACACTTGCCTGGATGAGTGCGGCTCCCACAACACTCAAGAAGCTCGACACCGTCCAGGACAAAGCAGTCCCCCGCTCGATTGGCACCCCATCCACAAACATTCACTCCCTCCACTACCGAGGCACAGAGGCAGCAGTGTGTGTACCATCTACAAGATGCACTGCAGCAACTCGCCAAGGCTCCTTCGACAGTGCCGCCCAAACCCACGACCTCTACCATCTAGAAGGACGAGGGCAGCAGACACATGGGGAACACCATCACCTGGAAGTTCCCCTCCGAGGCCCTCACCATCCCGACTTGGAAATATATCGGCCGTTCCTTCACTGTCGCTGGGTCAAAATCCTGGAACACCCTCACCAACAGCGCCGTGGGTGTACCTACACCACACGGACAAAATCGTGGAACTCCCTCCCTAACAGCACCATCGGTGTACCTAAACCACATGGGACAAAATCCTGGAACTCCATCCCTTGCAGCGCCGTGGGTGTACCAACACCACACGGACAAAATCCTGCAACTCCCTCCCTAACAGCGCCGTGGGTGTACCTACACCACACGGACAAAATGCTGGAGCTCCCTCCCAAACACCACTGTGGGTGTACCTACATTAGACGGGACAAAATCCTGGAACTCCCTCCATGACAGCGGCGTGGGTGTACCTACACCACACGGGGACAAAATCCTGGAACTCCCTCCCTAACAGCACCGTCGGCGTACCTACATCACACGGGACAAAATACTGGAAAACCCTCACTAACAGCACCGTGAGTGTACCTAAACCACATGGACAAAATGCTGGAACTCCCGCCCCTAACAGCACTGTGGGTGTACCGACATCACACGGGACAAAATCCTGGAACTCTCTCCCTAACAGCGCTGTGGGTGTACCTACACCACACGGACAAAATCCTGGAACTCCCTCCCTAACAGTGCCATGGGTGTACCTACACCACACGGGGACTGCAGCGGTTCAAGAAGGTGGCTCACCCACCACCTTCTCAAGGGGCAATTAGTGATGGGCAATAAATGCAGGTCTAATTAGCAATGCTTATATCCCATGGATGAATAACAATAATAAAAATATTATTAACCTCTATCTCTTTTGACCTCCAGTCACCTCTGCATGTCTTTATACTGACGTTTCCCTTCCTAGGAATATACTTCGACTCTACCTGAGCTCTCCCCATGAAGGTCGCCCAATTTACCTCCAGCCTATGATTCTAATTCATTCGACCCAAATACATCGTTACCCCATTGAGGTTGGCTTTCCCCCAGTGACTAATTCTTACTCTCGGTTGGTCTTTGTCCTTCTCCATCGCCAGCCTAAACCTTATATACTGATCAATGTCCCCGAAATGCTCCCCCTCTGAGTCTTGATCCAATTGGCCCACCTCATTTCTAAGAACCTGGTCTGGCAGTGCGAGTTGGACTGGGATCATTCTGCTGTAGAAAATGCTCCTCAGCACCCGCGAGGAGCTCTTGCCCCTCTCTGCCCTTCAAACTTTCACCATCCCAGTCTATATTTGAATAATTATAATCCCCCATCATAAATACAATATAAGTCTTGCACCTGTCTGTAATTTCCTTGCAGATTTGTTCCTCTATGGCATTCCCATCAGTTGGTGGCCTTGTGAATACACCGAGCTGTGCTAATTTTGTTGCTTAGTTCTAGCTAAATAGATTCTGCCCTTGAGCCCCTCTGGCCATCCCTGTGTCTCCAGCGCTGCAATTCTCTGCTCCACCAATGCTGCCACTCCTGCCCCTTCCCACCAAAATGTATCCTTCAGTCCGCCTTGTACTAAAGTTCATCGGCCATGTGTCTGTCCATTTTGGCATATATCCAGTCAAGTCTCACTGCTCTCCCCCTCACAAGTACAGGTTCTGTGCCACCCACATCTAAAAGCTCTTTTCGAAATCCCGCATACCCAGCATGAACCAGGTTAGCCCCAGCAGCCACCCTCATTACGTTGTCAGCAATGAGATCCAACTGACCTTCTCATGGAAAGGGGCACCAGGGACTCTAAGACCCAACAGGCCTTGAGAGTGTCACGCATGCGCGGGCCTGGGGTGGACATCTCATGTTTTGTTCCAATTCATCGGGACAGAGAAGGGGAGGGTCCAGTGCGCCTGTGCCAAAACAGAAAACAGCATGGAAACCTTATCATGTGACTCAGGATCGGAGCGCCATAGCCAAAGTTGTTCCCAAACAGGGGGGGGGGCAGGGAGAGGGGGCAGAGAGAGATGTCCCAGCGATGTAGAAAGAAGGGCAGACAAAGAGGACAAAGGCAGCAAAGAAGGGGTTGTGGTTGGCAGATGTTAACTGGAGATGCTCCAGGGGAAGCCCTGGCGATTGATACAGTGGCAGGAGTTGTTGACTCCATGATGGGGTGAAGGTACCCCTTTCCAGAAGAGTTATTCAGCTCGGCGCAGGTAAAGAGCTGTGGTCCTGATCATGGGTCACTGCCAGAGAGGAGACACAGGAATCCAGAGGAGTGGAACGTCGGGAGACGAGATTGAAACTCTGCAAGGACGCCTGTCAATGAAGTCACCAAGTTGGGCTGGTAACTGGAGCGAATTCAAGGCAAGATCTTTGAATGCGAAGGGAGAGAGACAGAGAGAGAGAAAGAGGGAGAGAGAGAAAGCCAGAATTTCAGTCAATGTGGTTGACTCGCAATGCTTACTGACGTCTGGGTGGTTGCCTGAAAAATCCATGGAACCTGTTTGGGTGTCGTCTGCCTTTGATTTTGCAATGTGGTGTGCTCAACCACAGTTTACCGGTTAATTCACATATCACACGGGTGAATGATGGTCTTTCAGGTCGATGTTGCAATTTTTAAAAATCTTTCGCCCTTGTGTAAAAAATGTCATTTTTGTGTGTGACCAAACCCCAGGAAACCTTGTCGGTTTACTCTCTTAACAAGTGACTTCAATCTCCAACTTTGTCTACTTTAAACATGACCTTTCCGCTCTCTAACTGGATTGTCCCAAAAACCGTGGGTTCTGTGCTGGATCAGTTCTTTCAATCACCACTTGCCTTTAACAAGTCCCTCGCCCTTGTCAATCATTCACCCACGCTTTGTCAAACAAGTCTTTCTCAATCCGAGATTGTGGCCTCGGGAGTTCTCTCCCAACCCCCACAGTCAGCTGACCGCTCTGGAATTTACACGGGTCGGCCATCTCTCATTTCTTAAAGGCGCAGTCACTTCAGTGAACATCTGGCCCTCTCACGCTGCTCCCACACGCAAGGAGGTTTGAAATGTTCCGGACACTGCCCTCTACCATTCCCACCGCTGCTGCCGTCCGCAAGTCTCACACTTCCCACCCAGCCCGGGGGAAATGCCCCACTTGGGGGCGGTGGAAGAGGTGTTGGATTGGAAGGGGTTAACTTTTCAATATTCTGTCATGGGATGTGCACATCGGTGGCTGAGCCAGAATTCGTTGCCCATCCCTAATTGCCCCCTTGAGAAGGTGGAGGGCGAGAAGCCTTCTTGAGCCACACTAGGATTTGGTCTGTGTGGTGTAGGTACACCCACGGTGCTGTTAGGGAGGGAGTTCCAGGATTTTATCCCATGTGGGGTAGGTACACCAATGGCGCTGTTAGTGAGGGAGTTCCAGGATTTTGTCCCATGTGGTGTAGGTACACCCACAGCGCTGTTAGGGATGGAGTGCCAGGATTTTGTCCATGTGGTGTAGGTACACCCACGGCGCTGTTAGGGAGGGAGTTCCAGGATTTTGTCCCCGTGTGGTTTACGTACACCCATGGTGCTGTTAGGGAGGGAGTTCCAGAATTTTGTCCCGTGTGGTGTAGGTACACCCACGGTGCTGTTAGGGTGGGAGTTCCAGGATTTTATCCTGTGTGGTGTAGGTACACCCACGACACTGATAGGGAGGGAGTTCCAGGAGTTTTTCCCATGTTGTGTAGGTACACTCACAGCGCTGTTAGGGAAGGAGTTCCAGGATTTTGTCCCTTGTGGTGTAGATACACCCACAGCGCTGTTAGTGAGGGAGTTCCAGGATTTTGCCCCATGTGGTGTAGGTACAACAACAGCGCTGTTAGGGAGGGAGTTATAGCATTTTGTCCCATGTGGTGTAGGTACACCCACGGCGCTGTTAGGGAGTGAGTTCCAGGATATTGTCTCCAGCGACAGTGAAGGAACTGCCGATATATTTACAATATGGGATTGTGAGGGACTCGGAAAGGAACTTCCAGGTCGAGGTTTTCCCCATGTGTCTGCTGCCCTCGTCCTACTAGACGGTAGAGGTCGTGGGTTTGGGCGGCGCTGTCGAAGGAGCCTTGGCGAGTTGCTGCAGTGCATCTAGTAGATGGTACACACACTGCTGCTACTGTGCGTCGGTGGTGGAGGGAGTGAATGTTTGTGGAAATGGGTGCCGATCAAGCGGGGGCTGCTTTGTCCTGGACGGTGTCGAGCTTCTTGAGTGTTGTGGGAGCCGCATTCATCAAGGAAACTGGGGAGTGTCCCATCAAACTCCTGACTGGTGCCTTGTAGATGGTGGACAGGCTTTGGGGGGAGTCAGGAGGTGAGTTACTCTCCGCAGGATTCCCAGCCTCTGACCTGCTCTTGTAGCCACAGTATTTATATGGCTGGTCCCAGTTCAGTTTCTGGTCAATGGTAACCCCCAGGATGTTGATAGTGGGGGATTCAGTGATGGTAATGCCATTGAATGTCAAGGGGGCGATGGTTGGATTCTCTCTTGTTGGAGATGGTCATTGCCTGGTACTTGTGTGGTGTGAATGTTACTTGGCACTTGTCAGCCCTGAGCCTGGATATTGTCCAGGTCTTGCTGCATTTGGACATGGGGCTGCTTCAGTATCTGAGGAGTATCGAATGGTGCTGAACATTGTGAAAACATCAGCGAACATTTGCACTTCTGACCTTATGATGGAAGGAAGGTCGTTGATGAAGCAGCTGAAGATGGTTGGGCCGAGGACACTAACCCTGAGGAACTCCTGCAGTGATGTCCTGGAGCTGAGATGACTGACCTCCAACAACCACAACCATCTTCCTTTGAGAGTGTTTGTTTGAATCTTCCTTTGTTGTTAGTCTGTACTTGTTTGTTAAGTGACTGTCAGTAATGTCAGTCTCTGCAGACCCCAGCTGTGGCATTGGAAGTATTCCCTCTTCCATTAATAAGGAATTCCTTCCAATGTGTAATCCCTTTGCTGCAATAGGAAACGTCATTAAACCACGTGTAACATAATCTGATCTGAAACCCGTGTTACTCACTAAGAGAATAAAGCCAAAGGATTCCTTGATTTTAAAACGACAGAAGAAATTTTACAGCACAAGATTCAGGAAAGCCAATCAGCAAATATTGGCTGTAACTTGCACATTCCTGAGCTGTGTATCTGGCTGGTAGCCCAAAGAGCGCTGGGGAACTGTACCCCACAAAACACCACACAACTGCAACGTGGTGGTTTCCACAAGACCATAAGGCATAGGAGCAGAAATGAGGCCATTCGGCCCATCGAGTCTGCTCCGCCATTCAATCATGGCTGATAAGATTCTCAATCCCATTCTCCCGCCTTCTCCCCGTAACCTTTGACCCCCTTACCAATCAAGAACCTATCGATCTCAGTCTTAAATACACTCAATGACCCGGCCTCCGCAGCCTTCTGTGGCAATGAATTCCATAGATTCACCTCTCTCTGGCTAAAGAAGTTTCTCCTCATCTCTGTTCTAAAAGGTCTTCCCTTTACTCTGAGGCTGTGCCCTCGGGTCCTAGTCTCTCCTACTAATGGAAACATCTTCCCCACGTCCACTCTATCCAGGCCTTTCAGTATTCTGTAAGTTTCAATCAGATCCCCCCCTCATCCTTCTAAACTCCATCGAGTATAGACCCAGAGTCCTCAAACGTTCCTCAAATGTTAAGCCTTTCATTCCTGGGATCGTTCTCATGAACCTCCTCTGGACCCTCTCCAGGGCCAGCACATCCTTACTGAGATACGGGGCCCAAAATTGCTCACAATATTCTAAATGTGGTCTGACCAGAGCCTTATAAAGACTCAGCGGCACATCCCTGCTTTTATATTCTAGTCCTCTCGAAATAAATGCCAACATTGCATTTGCCTCCCTAACAACCGACTCAACCTGCAAGTTAACCTTAAGAGAATCCTGGACTAGGACTCCCAAGTCCCTTTGCACTCCAGATTTCTGAATTCTCTCCCCCATTTAGAAAATAGTCTCTGCCTCTATTCTTCCTTCCGAAGAGCATGACCTCACAGTTACCCACGTTGTATTCCATCTGCCACTTCTTTGCCCATTCTCCTAACCTGTCCAAATCCTTCTGCAGCACCCCACCCCCCCACACTAAAATATTGCATGGCAATTGCCAGGCGGTGGGAATCATCCAATAATGCAATTCAAACTGCAAAGTTTGCAGGCTATGGGCAGCGCTGCAGTGATAATTATGCAGAAATGCTTAAAGATTCTGGGTAACTATGGCACTGATGGGAGTGCGTACAAACCCACTACCCCTCCCCAGGGGACAACCGCCCTCCCCCCCAATCCCTCCCCCAAGGAGCTCTCCCTCCATTCCGCCCCCAAAGAGTACCCACAAACAGCTTCAGGTCTCTCCGACACCTTCGATGACCCTCATCGTCCCCCAGGGCCTGACTGCTGAAACTTCCCAGTCCCAGACCCTGATTGCTGACTCCCAATCCCCCGGCTGGTCCATATCCTGGCAAGCCCCAACCCCCATGCCAGACTCCCGTTCCTGACCCAAAAAGAGAAACATGGTTGGAACAACCGAATTCCCGAGGTAAGCAGTTGCGAACAGATTGGCAATCCAACTCACCGTCCCCTCCAATGGAAGTTGCGCCCCCATGACCGATCTCACACACAAACATCCAGAAATAACACGAGGGAAGTGAGAAGAGATGGACGAGCGGTCATCAAACACGCAACCAATGGGTCATTAAATGGGAGGCGCAGCCAAAACCAGTTCCACGAATTTCTGATCGGAACACCCTCCAGACATCAGTGAGCATGGTGAGCCACAAAGTGAATTTAAACCTCTGTATCCCTCATTAGCTATTTCAGTCCCTGTCCTTCATCCTTCAGAGTACCTGATCTGATTAATGGGCAAGGTGATTGGCATCAATTTCACTGCCACAACAATCACAATAAAGACAGGAAGACATAATTTGGCAGATCGTTCCAGATCCCTGATTGTAAAAGTGCCTTGAGGGGGTTACAGGGATAGGGAGGGGTGTAGGGGCTGGAGGAGGTTACAGAGATAGGGAGGGGTGTAGGGGCTGGAGGAGGTTACAAAGATAGGGAGGGGTGTAGGGGCTGGAGGAGGTTACAGAGATAGGGAGGGTTGTATGGGGTGGAGGAGTTCACAGAGTTAGGATGTGTTGTCGGGACTAGAGGAGGTTACAGAGATAGGGATGTTTAAATGGGCTGGAGGAGTTTGCGAAGATAGAGCGGGCTGTAGGGGCTGGAGCATATTGCAGAGAAGATGAGTGTTTCGGGGTCTGGAAGAGGTTACAGTGGTTGGGATTGTTTTATGGCCTGTAGCGGTTTGCTGAGATATGGAGGGATTTTGGGGCTGGAGGAGGTTACAGTGATAGGGAGTGTAGTAGGGGCTGCAGGAGGTTACAGAAATAGGGAGGGATCAAGGGTCTAGAGGAGGTTACAGAGATAGGGAGGGTTGTAGGGTCTGGAGGAGGTTACAGAGATAGGGAGGGTTGTAGGGGCTGGAGGAGGTTACAGAGATAGGGAGGGTTGTAGTGGCTGCAGGAGTTTACAGTGATAGGGAGGGTTGTTGGGACTGGAGGTGATTACAGAGATAGCGAGTGGTGTAGGGACTGGAGGAGGTAACTGAGATTGGGACGTTTGTAGGGGCTGGAGGGGCGTTACAGAGATAGGGAGGGTTTAATTGGCTGAAGGTGGTTACAGAGATAGGGAAGCTTGTAGGGGGCTGGAGGATGTGTCAGAGATATGAGGGTTGTAGGGATTGGGGGAGGTTACAGAGATATAGGAAGGTTGTAGGGACTGCAGCAGGTTACAGAGGTAGGTAGCATTGTAGGTCTTCAGAGAAGGTAACAGATGTAGGGAAGGTTATAGGGACTGGAGGAGTTTACACTGATAGCGTGTGGTTCAGGGGCTGGAGGAGATTACAGAGATAGGGAGGCCAAGAGGGACTGGAGGGGTTTACATAGATCGGGTGTATTGAAGAGTCTGGGGGACGATACAGAGATAGGGAGTGTTGTAGGGGATGGAGTGGGTTACAGAGATAGGGAGGCTTTAAGAGGCTGGAGGAGGTTACAGAGAAAGGGAGGGGTGTAGGGGCTGGAGGAGGTTACAGAGTTAGGGAGGTGTGTAGGAGCTGGAGGAGGTTACAGAGATAGGGAGGGGTGTAGGGGCTGGAGGAGTTTACAGAGATAGCGAATGTTGTAGGGGCTGCATGAGGTTACAGAGATAGGGAGGGGTGTAGGGGCTGGAGGAGGTTACAGAGATAGGGAGGGTTGTAGGAGCTGGAGGAGGTTACAGGGATAGGGAGGGTTGTAGGAGCTGGATGAGTTTACAGGGATAGGGAAGGTAGTAGGCTCTGGAGGAGGTTACGGAGATAGTTAGTGTTTTAGGGACAGGACAAGGTTACAGAGAACGAGGGGCTTGTATAGCCCAACGGGGTTTTCAGAAATTATGGAGGGTTGTACGGGCTGGATGTGTTTACCAAGGTAGGGATGGTTGTTGCATCTAGAGGGTGTTACTGATATAGAGAGTATTGAAGGCTTTGGAGGAGATCACAGCGGCAGGGAGTGTTGCAGGGCCTGGGGTAGGTTACAGAGATAGGGAGGGGTGTAGGGGCTGGAGGAGGTTACAGAGATAGGGAGGGGTGTTGGGATTGAGGTGGTTACAGATATAGGGAATGTTATAGGGGGCTGGAGGATGTGTCAGAGAAAGTGAGGGTTGTAGGTACTGGGGGAGGTTACAGAGATAGAGGAAGGTTGTAGGGACTGCAGGAGGTTACAGAGGTAGGTAGAATTGTATTGCTTCAGAGAACGTTACAGAAATAGGGATGTTTATAGGGGCTGGAGGAGTTTACAAAGATAGGGTATGGTTTAGGGGCTGGAAGAGATTACAGAGATAGGGAGGCCAGGAGGGCTTGGAGGGGTTTACATAGATCGGGTGTATTGAAGAGACTGGAGAACGATGCAGAGATAGGGAGTGTTGTTGGGTCTGGAGGAGGTTACAGAGATAGGGAGGGTTGTAGCGTCTAAAGGAGGTTACAGAGATAGGTAGCGTTTTAGGGACTGGACCAGGTTACAGAGAACGAGGGAGTTGTACAGCCAGGCGGGGTTTTCAGAAATTAGGGAGGGTTGTAGGGTCTGAAGAAGTTTACAGAGATAGGGGTGGTTGTAGCATCTAGAGGGTGCTACAGATATAGTGAAGGCTTTGGAGGAGATAACAGAGATACGGATTGTTGCAGGGCCTGGAGTAGGTTACAGAAATAGCGAGTGCTGTATCATCCCTGACTCCACGTGCTTTAACATTTACCCCGGCCTCTTAGTGAGACCTTATCTAAGTCTATTTGAATTCCAGTTGCACCACATGCACTGGTCTCCCCTATCTTTTCTACTCAAATGGCTCCAGTAGATTAGTTAAGCATGATTCCCCTTTCATAAACCCATGCTGACATTGTCTAATCCTGTTAATGCTTTCCAAGTGTTCTGTTACCACATCCTTTTCCAATGGACTCTAGCATTCTTTCCACTTCTGATGTTAGGCTAACTGGTCTGTACTCCTGTTTCTTTCTCTCCCTCCTTTATTAAAATATTGGGTTACAATTGCCCCCCTCCAATCTGTAGGGACTGCTCCAGAATCTGTCGGATTTTGGAAGACGACCAGCATTGCATCCCATATTTCCAGGGCCATATCCAAAAATTGGTTAGCTACTATCTGCAGCTGGACACATGCCCTGCCCACAGGGCAGCCAGGGAGGCTGGAAGTGCCCATCACTTCCCACATGGTGCAGGAGGAGCATACCACGGGTGCGAGATCTGCTGCCATGACTTCCCTTTAGATTAAGCTCGTTAGTTACTCCCCTTAAAGAACGCTAATTATGCTTTCACACCACTACATTCCCAAGTCCTCCACTTATTTTGTTTGACCTAATGGGCTGCAGCAGTTTAATTAGTAGAAAACATAGAGGTAGAAGTGCTCGCCTGACCCCACTTACCAATCCTGCGTCTGAATCAAGCCATCACTTTGTACTCCACCACCTGAAGATCCTGAGGTTCTGCCTCCCCTCCCTGGCCTCAGCCTTTGTCTTTCATGCCTTTCTATGTCGCTAAGCATCACATGCTCTCTCGTGGTGGGTTGTATTAGGCAGCAGTTCAAGATACACGACGAAATGTAGATATACATCACAAAATCGCCCTTTCTTTTCAAAATTACAATTATAAACCCCTACTAATAAGAATGGAAATTCTGGGTTACAGGAGGACATAAACTGGATGGCCCGTTGCATGAGTGCAAGACCCTCGGCCATCAGGTAGCTAGAGTGGGAGTTGAGCCCCGATCTAAAGGCTGAGTGGCACGGGCGCTGCCCACTATAGCAGATGAGCTCCTTGCTGAAACTTAGCAGAGTGATGCTGAGGGCAGGATTGTTGCTGGGATTTGAGGACGTGGGGAACATTAACACTATTGCCTGGTGAACATTATAACTCGCTTGTGCTGTGGCCTTCTTCAGCGATATGAAATTCAACCATGAAACTTGACACATGAGGTGGACATTGCAATTTCAAGGTGAGATGTGTTAGTCGAATCCGGGACATGGGAGAAGTCAAAACCAGGCACAGTAACTTTCTTTATTGAGAGAGTTTATTGAGTAGTTGAGTCTCAAAAATCTCCTTTCACACAACCAGTGTCCCAGCTGCCCCCTATTTATACATGACCCCTTATAACCAATAAATTGATGAAGAGGAAAACTCATGAATTAATTAAAGGGGTGTGTAACAATAATAGAAACTTCAAAAGGAGGCTTAACTATTCAAATTAAAGCCATGTCCCTGGGGCTGAGGATGAATCCAGGGCTCGCGGCGGCCACCGGTCGTGGAAGCATTTCCTATTTATAGGCCATTTTTGTAAAACAAAATAAATAAACTAAACTAGAACTCAATGGGGAGGGGCGGTGCTGGGGTGGTGACAGCCCCTGGTGGGGCACTGTACTTGAAACAATAACGCTATAGGAAGCTTAAAAAGCTAAATCAAGAGGCTGTTTATGTGGGTGATGGCGCACACCAGACCCCGCATTGCCCACCGGACACGGAAGGAATCCCTATTTATACGTGCTTAAAGACAATTAACAGCTACCGCCTGTTTCTCTAACCCTTAACAATGTAATTGACGTGATCTGAACAAGCATTAAACACGTCATTGAGGTGACATGAACAAACCTACAAAAATATGATTAGCATGACTTTAACAAGCCAGATGACCTTCAGTCATCTGTGACAGGACCGATGCTATGGATCGGGGTGGTGACCTTTTTGAGTTAGCTGGACGGCAGCCATTTGACGTGGAGACATTTTGTTTCACGGTCCCGGCTCCACCACAGGGAAAGCCACACATTGAGCACGGTGGAGCATTTTGTACAGGTGTGAGCGATGCACTGGTTGAATTCACAATGCTAGCTGGCCATCGGTTCTCACTTTCTCAGGAATTGAAGGAATGGGGCAAAGGGATGTTTCAGCATAACCTTCACCTGCTCCCTGAACTTGGACTGGGTCACGGCGTAGATACAAGTGTTTGTGCAGCAGCTCAGGAGCTGCAGCATGAAGCCCAGCTCCGACATAAAATAAGGTAGGTACATGGACTGATGACCCATCCAAGACATCCGGATCCAGATGGAATAAACCATTAGGGTCGACCATAACAGGATGAAACTCCCCGAGATCACAAACAGCAAAATGATAGATTTCCTTCGACTCTCCATCTCCGGGTCTCTGGGGTTCTGCCCACTGCTGGGAGCCCGGAGTCTCCTGCGGACGCTGCTGCTCACTAAGATGTGTCTGACGGTGAGAACGTTGAGCAGTAGGATCAGGACAAACGGGACGCAGGGGGTCAGGATCTGATGCAGGAACTCGATTGCGGTCCAGAGCAGTGAGAAATCAGCATACCGTGCTATCAGGCAAAACCAGGGTTGATTGAGCAGCACATACCCCCCTGTCAGCATAAAATACCAGAAAATATTCTTCAAACCGCTCAGCACTGTCACTGTCCCCAGAACCACAGCCGCCGTTCTCTCGGTGCAATATTTACTTTTCAGCTTCCGGCAACAAATGGCCATGAATCGATCAAAGGTGAAAGCCACGGTGAACCAGACGGAACAGTCGGTGACTGCGTACACCAGGACAGCGTGGATGTTACACACGGGGATGGACTCCAGGAATACAAATTCTTCCTTAAAAACAATCGGAATTTGTCTCAATATCAGGTCGAGGATGGTGACCAGTAGATCCGACGCTGCCATGGCCACCAGGTAGCGAGTGACACAGTTGGAGAGACCGCAGTTTCCTCGAGATAAGATCACAATCGTCACTGAGTTATCTGGGAGTGAGGAAAATGAACAGGGACATTATGCATTAAAGCCGGAGCAAAGTTACCAGATTATCTGAGGGCTTAGTGACATTTTCAAATGTGTTACTTTACCCAGTGATGGTCTGGAATGATTGCACTTGTGACAAGGTTACCTGGTGGAGACAGGGACCATCAAAGACTGGAGTCAAAGTGGACATTATTATTCGTGGTGAAGTAACATCGGAGGTTGTGCTGATTCCTGCCCCACATCAATACCCAGTGACCCTGGATTACTGGAAGCAGAATAAGACTAAGTTTCCCCTTCCAGCATTGAACTGGTGCCTGCAAGCAGACTGCACACCCAAGAAAGGAGTGGATGAACTTCAACCAGGGTCAGAAAATTATTTGTAGCTTTGTGTTTTGGAATCCACAAGCCATTTTAAGGTTCATTGAAAGTACAACCTGGGACAACAAATTGCTTGGACCAACAACATTAGCCGAAATATTGGTGTTCATGTTCAATCTGATGTTGTTTTATTAGTTGTGTGAGATGTGGGCATTGATGGCTGAGCCCAGAATTGTTGCCCGTCACTAATTGCCGTCTTGAGAAGGTGGTGGGTGAGCCGCCTGCTTGAGCCGCTGCAGTCCCCGTGTGGTGTAGGTACACCCACGGCACTGTTAGGGATGGAGTTCCAGCATTTTGTCCTGTGTGGTGTAGGTAAACCCATGGCGCTTTTAGGGAGGGAATTCCAGGATTTTGTCCCGTGTGGTGTAGGTACACTCACGGTGCTGTTAGAGAGGGAGTTCCAGGATTTTGTCCGTGTGGTGTAGGTACACCCATGGTGCTGTTACGGAGGGAGTTCCAGGATTTTGTCCGTGTGGTGTAGGTACACCCACGGCGCTGTTAGGGAGGGAGTTCCAGGATTTTGTCCATGTGGTGTAGGTACACCCACGGCGCTGTTAGGGAGGGAGTTCCAGGATTTTGTCCGTGTGGTGTAGGTACACCCACGGTGCTGTTAGGGAGGGAGTTCCAGGATTTTGTCCGTGTGGTGTAGGTACACCCATGGCGCTGTTAGGGAGGGAGTTCCAGGATTTTGTCCGTCTGGTGTAGGTACACCCACGGCACTGTTAGGGAGGGAGTTCCAGGATTTTTTCCGTGTGGTGTAGGTAAACCCATGGCGCTTTTAGGGAGGGAGTTCCAGAATTTGGACCCAGAGACAGTGAAGGAACGGCCGATATATTTCCACGTCAGGATGGTGAGGGGCTCGGAGGGAACTTCCTGGTGGTGGTGTTCCCCATGTGTCTGCTGCCCTTGTCCTTCTAGATGGTAGAGGTCATGGGTTTGGGTGGCGCTGTCGAAGGAGCCTTGGCGAGTGGCTGCAGTGCATCTGTGTGCTTCTGTGAGTCCGCAGGTCTGAGTCCCACGTGATTGGTGCAAGGAAGGTGCGTCCAACACCCGATCGCTGGGCTGGCGATCCAGAGACACCCCCACATCCCAAGCTGTGTGGGGGGGTTGGGGCCCTGTTTTGGATCCCACCACTACAGGCCGCGCTATTGAAGTTCAGACCCCAAAACTGGAGATGGACATCCTGGCAACATAAAACCACCTTCAATCGTGGCATCTAACCAACGGGTTGGCAAATGACCCTCTCGGGATGGATAAATACCTCCACTCCCCAATACCACAACCCACAACCTTGAATGCACCAGAGACCCACCACCCCCCCACCCCCTCCACCCTCACAGCCCACGGTGTGTGAGTCTCAGCTACACTCCTCCGATAGGTAACCCGGAAATCCAACCCTGATCGAGGGGGCAGTTAGGGACAGGTGTAACCGATAGGTGCCCCACCTTCGCATGGAGAGGGGTAAAGGGGCAGTTTGAGTTACCAGTTGGGAGATCCCTTCCGGCACTCGCCAGTGACAGTGTGTTGAGGGGGGGCTGGGGTGGGTGTGCGGTGGGGGTAAGAGTGGGGGAGGTGACTGAGCGAGACTGGAAAGCAGGTTGGAGTCTCTCCACCGTCAGCATCCACAGCTCCTGAACACAACATGCGTTTGGAAACCCATTTACCCACAGCGGCGACCTGTAACACAGCAGCTCCGATACTCACTGCCCAGCCCTACCACAGCGAGGAGAGGGTAGGAAACCTTTCCCATGGCGACGAGGGTATCTTGTATCTGCCACTCTAGTTCAACGCTGATTCCCATTGGTGGTCGCCTTCGCTGTCTTCCTCTGCCCGCCTCCCTTTCTCTCTGTCTCTCTCTGTCTCTCTCTGTCTCTCTCTGTCACTCTCTGTCTCTCTCTCTCTGTCTCTCTCTGTCTCTCTCTGTCTCTCTCTGTCTCTCTCTCTCTGTGTCTCTCTCTGTCTCTTTCTCTGTCTCTCTCTATCTCTCTCTCTCTCTCTCTATCTCTCTCTGTCTCTCTGTCTGTCTCTGTCTCCCCCTGTCTCTCTCTCTCTGTCTGTCTCTGTCTCCCTCTCTGTCTCTCTCTGTCTCTCTCCCTGTCGCTCTTTGTCTCTCTCTGTCTCTCTCTGTCTCTCCCTGTCTCACTCTGTCTCTCTCTGTCTCTCTGTCTCTCCCTGTCTCACTCTGTCTCTATCTCTCTCTCTGTCTCTGTGTCTGTCTTGCTATCTCTCTCTATCTCTCTGTCTCTCTCTGTCTCTCTGTCTCTGTCTCTTTCTCTCTCTCTCTCTCTCTGTCTCTCTCCCTGTCGCTCTCTGTCTCTCTCCCTGTCGCTCTCTGTCTCTCCCTGACTCTCTCTGTCTCTCTCTGTCTCTCTGTCTCTCCCTGTCTCACTCTGTCTCTCTCTCTTTCTGTCTCTCTGTCTCTCTGTCTCTCTCTGTCTCTGTCGCTCTCTGTCTCTCCCTGTCTCTCTATCTCTCTCTGTCCCTCTCTGACTCTGTCTCTCTCTGTCTCTGTCGCTCTCTCTCTCTGTCTCTGTCTCTCTCTGTCTCTCTCTCTCTCTCTCTGTAGCCGCTGATCCCTCTTGCTGCTGGAGGTTATGCTCCCACTGTCACAATGGGTCCACACATCGAAGGCAGTCCCCTTATTAAAGGAAGAGGGGAAAGCCTCAGGGACACCATTAGGGTCCCCGGTGGGGGTTGGGGGTGGGTTAAACCCACATTACTTGCAGCCACTGAACAAACAAGGGCAGTTAACCCCTTGGTAACCCAGCACGTTTCATGGAGCACCAAACATGATGGAAGGCAGTGTCAGAGTGAGACCCCCACCCTCCACAAGCAGCAGTGCAGGGCTGGCCCCCATTTATTTCCCTGGGCTGTCGTGGATCAGACAGCAGGGTATTTAAGTCTGAGGTGAGGTGGGGGGTAAGTGTCCCTGGGCGGAGAGAGGCTGCCCCCTCCTGGTGGGGAGCCAGGAGCAGTGATAAAGGCCCCCTGCCCAAAGTGGGCCTCGCCCATGTCCCAGAGGGTGGTCAACACAGGCATCACTTAAAAGGCCAGAGTGCACATCGATTCAATTCCTCACCACAGATCTGACTTAAACTCACCTCGAGACATGTTGACATACACACATCTATAGGTACATCACAGAATGGGACAAATATCCTTTCCGGAGTGTGGGAATATCTCCATGGATCAGCAGGACAGAGGTGCAGAGTGTTACTGAATGGGTGAGAGATGGGGATGTGCAGATGAGCAAAGGGACCTGGGTCTCCTTGTCCAGGACTCACTGGAAGACAATATGCAGGTGCAGCAAGGGTTCAGCAAGGTGAATGGTTTGCCAGACCCTCCTCGCGAGGGGTTCTTGAGTACAGGAGGGGGCAAGTCTTCCTTCACCTGTGTAGAGCCTTGGTTGGAGATCACTTGGAGTATTCTGTGCAGTTCTGGAAAAGTTGAGGCTGAACGATTCGTTACAATCTTCAGCCAGAGGTGCTGAGTGGATGATCCATCTCAGCCTCCTCCGGAGGTTCCCAGCATCACAGATACCAGTCTTCAGCCAATTCGATTCACTCCACGTGATATCAAGAAACGGCTGAAGGCACTGGATACTGCAAAGGCTGTGGGCCCTGACAATATTCTGGCAATGGAACTGAATACTTCCGCTCCATAACTTGCCGTGCCCCGAGCCAAGCTGTTCCAGTACAGCTACAACACTGGCATCTACCCCGCTATGTGGGAAATTGCCCAGGTAGGTCCTGTACACAAAAAGCAGGACAAATCCAACCCAGCCAACTACCGCCCCATCAGTCTACTCTCCATCATCGGTAATGTGATGGAAGGGATGATCAACAGAGCTACCAAGCAGCACTTGCTTAGCAATAACCTGCTCACTGAGGCCCTGTTTGGGTTTCGCCAGGGTCACTCAGCTCCTGACCTCATTACAGCCTTGGTTCAGACATGCATAACAGAGCTGAGCTCCCGAGGTGAGGTGAGAGTGACTGCCCTTGACATCAAGGCAACATTTGACCGAGTGTGGCATCAAGGAGTCCCAGCAAAACTGGAGTCAATGGGAATCAGGGGGAAAACTCTCCGCTGGTTGGAGTCATACCCAGCACAAAGGAAGATGGTTGTGGTTGTTGGAGGTCAGTCATCTCAGCTCCAGGACATCACTGCAGGAGTTCCTCAGGGTTAGTGTCCTCAGCCCAACCATCTTCAGCTGCTTCATCAATGACCTTCTTTCCATCATAAGGTCAGAAGTGGGGATGTTCGCTGATGATTGCACGATGTTCAGCACCTTTCACCACTCCTCAGATACTGAAGCAGCCCCATGTCCAAATGCAGCAAGACCTGGACAATATCCAGACTCAGGGCTGACAAGTGGCAAATAACATTCACACCACACAAGTGTCAGGCAATGACCATCTCCAAAAAGACAGAATCCAAACATCTCCCCTTAATGTTCAACAGTACTGACATCACTGAATCCCTATCAACATCCTGGGGGTTACTATTGACCAGAAACTGAACTGGGACCAGCCATATAAATACTGTGGCTACAAGAGCAGGTCAGAGGCTGGGAATCCTGCGGAGAGTAACTCACCTCCTGACTCCCCCCAAAGCATGTCCACCATCTAGAAGGCACAACTCAGGAGTGTGATGGGACACTCCCCACTTGCCTGGATGAGTGCGGCTCCCACAACACTCAAGAAGCTCGACACCGTCCAGGACAAAGCAGCCCCCCGCTCGATTGGCACCCCATCCACAAACATTCACTCCCTCCACCACTGACACACAGTAGCAGCAGTGTGTGTACCATCTACAAGATGCACTGCAGCAACCTACCAAGGCTCCTTCGACAGCGCCGCCCAAACCCACCACCTCTACCGTCTAGAAGGACGAGGGCAGCAGACACATGGGGAACAGCATCATCTGGAAGTTCCCCGCTGAGCCCCTCAGCATCCCGACTTGGAAATATATCGGCTGTTCCTCCACTGTCGCTGGGGTCAAAATCTTGCAACACCCTCACCAACAGCGCCGTGGGTGTACCTACACCACATGGACAAAATTTTGGAACTCCCTCCCTAACAGCACCATCGGTGTACCTACACCACACGGGACAAAATCCTGGAACTTCCTCCCTTACAGCGCCGTGGGTGTACCTACACCACACGGGGACAAAATCCTGGAACTCCCTCCCTAACAGCGCCGTGGGTGTACCTACACCACACGGGACAAAATCCTGGAACTCCCTCCCTAACAGTGCCGTGGGTGTACCTACACCACACGGGACAAAATCCTGGAACTCCCTCCCTAACAGCACCGTGGGTGTACCTACACCACACGGGACAAAATCCTGGAACTCCCTCCCTAACAGCGCCGTGGGTGTACCAACTCCACACGGACAAAATCCTGCAACTCCCTCCCTAACAGCGCCGTGGATGTACCTACACCACACGGACAAAATGCCGGAACTCCCTCCCAAACAGCACTGTGGGTGTACCTACATCACACGGGACAAAATCCTGGAACTCCCTCCCTAACAGTGCCGTGGGTGTACCTACACCACATGGACAATATCCTGAAACTCCCTCCCCAACAGCACTGTGGGTGTACCTACACCACGCTGGACAAAATCCTGGAACTCCCTCTGTAACAGCGCCGTGGGTGTACCTACACCACACGGGACAAAATCCTGGAACTGCCTCCCTAACAGCGCCGTGGTTGTAACTACACCACACGTGGACTGCAGCGGTTCAAGAATGTGGCTCACCCACCATCTTCTCAAGGGGCAATTAGTGATGGGCAATAAATGCAGGTCTAATTAGCAATGCTTATATCCCATGGATGAATAACAATAATAAAAAATATTATTAACCTCTATCTCTTTTGACCTCCAGTCACCTCTGCATGTGTTTATACTGACGTTTCCCTTCCTAGGAATATACTTCGACTCTACCTGAGCTCTCCCCATTAAGGTCGCCCAATTTCCCTCCAGCCTATGATTCTAGTTCATTCGACCCAAGTACATCATTACCCCATTGAGGTTGGCTTTCCCCCAGTGACTAATTCTTACTCTCGGTTGGTCTTTGTCCTTCTGCATCGCCAGCCTATATCTTATATACTAATCAATGTCCCCGAAATGCTCCCCCTCTGAGTCTTGATCCATTTGGCCCAACTGATTTCTAAGAACCAGATCTGGCAGTGCTTGTTGGGCTGGGATCATTCTGCTGTAGAAAATGCTCCTCAGCACCCGCGAGGAACTCTTGCCCCTCTCTGCCCTTCAAACTTTCACCATCCCAGTCTATATTTGAATAATTATAATCCCCCATCATAAATACAATATAAGTCTTGCACCTGTCTGTAATTTCCTTGCAGATTTGTTCCTCTATGGCATTCCCATCAGTTGGTGGCCTAGCGAATATACCGTGCTGTGCTGATTTTGTTGCTTAGTTCTAGCTAAATAGATTCTGCCCTTGAGCCCCTCTGGCCATCCCTGTGTCTCCAGCGCTGAAATTCTCTGCTCCACCAATGCTGCCACTCCTGCCCCTTCCCACCAAAATGTATCCTTCAGTCCGCCTTGCATTAAAGTTCATCGGCCATGTGTCTGTCCATTTTGGCATATATCCAGTCAAGTCTCACTACTCTCCCCCTCACAAGTACAGGTTCTGTGCCACCCACGTCTAAAAACTCTTTTCGAACTCTCGCATACCCAGCATGAACCAGGTTAGCCCCATCAGCCACCCTCATTACGTTGTCAGCAATGAGATCCAACTGACCTTCTCATGGAGAGGGGGACCAGGGACTCTAAGACCCAACAGGCCTAGGGAGTTCCACGCATACGCGGGCCTTGGGTGGACATCTCATGTTTTGTTCCATTTCATTGGGCCGGAGAAGGGCCGGGTCCTGCGTGCCTGTGCCAAAATAGAAAACAGCATGGAAACCGTATCATGTGACCCAGGATCGGAGTGCCATAGACAAATTTGTTCCCAAACAGGGGGGGGGCAGTGAGAGGGGGCGGAGAGAGATGTCCCAGAGATGCAGAAAGAAGGGCAGACAAAGAGGATGAAGGCAGCAAAGAAGGGGTTGTGGCTGGCAGATGTTAACTGGAGATGCTCCAGGGGAAGCCCTGGTGATTGATACAGTGGCAGAAGTTGGTGACTCCATGTTGGGGTGAAGGTACCCCTTTCCAGAAGAGTTATTCAGCTCGGCGCAGGTAAAGAGCTGAGGTTCTGATCATGGGTCACTGCCAGAGAGGAGACCCAGGAATCCAGAGGAGTGGAACATCGGGCGACGAGATTGAAACTCTGCAAAGACGCCTGTCAATGAGGTCACCAAGTTGGGCTGGTAACTGGAGCGATTTCAAGGCAAGATCTTTGAATGCGAAGAGAGAGAGAGAGAGAAAGAGGGACAGAGAGAAAGCCAGAATTTCAGTCAATGTGGTTGACTCGCAATGCTTACTGACGTCTGGGTGGTTGCCTGAAAAATCCATGGAACCTGTTTGGGTGTCGTCTGCCTTTGATTTTGCACTATGGTGTGCTCAACCACAGTTTACCGGTTAATTCACATATCACACGGGTGAATGATGGTCTTTCATGTAGATGTTGCAATTTTTAAAAATCTTTCGCCCTTGTGTAAAAAATGTCATTTTTGTGTGTGACCAAACCCCAGGAAACCTTGTCGGTTTATTCGCTTAACAAGTGACTTCAATCTCCAACTTTGTCTCCTTTAAACATGACCTTTCCGCTCTCTAACTGGATTGTACCAAAAACCGTGGGTTCTACGCTGGATCATTCCTTTCAGTCACCACTTGCCTTTAACAAGTCCCTCGCCCTTGTCAATCATTCACCCACGCATTGTCAAAGAATTCTTTCTCAATCCGAGATTGTGGCCTCGGGAGTTCTCTCCCAACCCCCACAGTCAGCTGACCGCTCTGGAATTTACACGGGTCGGCCATCTCTCATTTCTTAAAGGCGCAGTCACTTCAGTGAACATCCGGCCCTCTCACGCTGCTCCCACACGCAAGGAGGGTTGAAAGGTTCCGGACACTGCCCTCTACCATTCCCACCGCTGCTGCCGTCCGCAAGTCTCACACTTCCCACCCAGCCCGGGGGAAATGCCCCACTTGGGGGCGGTGGAAGAGGTGTTGGATTGGAAGGGGTTAACTTTTCAATATTCTGTCATGGGATGTGCACATCGGTGGCTGAGCCAGAATTCGTTGCCCATCCCTAATTGCCCCCTTGAGAAGGTGGAGGGCGAGAAGCCTTCTTGAGCCGCACTAGGATTTGGTCTGTGTGGTGTAGGTACACCCACGGTGCTGTTAGGGAGGGAGTTCCAGGATTTTGTCCGTGTGGTGTAGGTACACCCACGGCGCTGTTAGGGAGGGAGTTCCAGGATTTTATCCCATGTGGGGTAGGTACACCAATGGCGCTGTTAGTGAGGGAGTTCCAGGATTTTGTCCCATGTGGTGTAGGTACACCCACAGCGCTGTTAGGGATGGAGTGCCAGGATTTTGTCCATGTGGTGTAGGTACACCCACGGCGCTGTTAGGGAGGGAGTTCCAGGATTTTGTCCCCGTGTGGTTTACATACACCCATGGTGCTGTTAGGGAGGGAGTTCCAGAATTTTGTCCCGTGTGGTGTAGGTACACCCACGGCGCTGTTAGGGAGGGAGTTCCAGGATTTTGTCCCCGTGTGGTTTACATACACCCATGGTGCTGTTAGGGAGGGATTTCCAGAATGTTGTCCCGTGTGGTGTAGGTACACCCACGGTGCTGTTAGGGTGGGAGTTCCAGGATTTTATCCTGTGTGGTGTAGGTACACCCACGGCGCTGTTAGGGAGGGAGTTCCAGGAGTTTTTCCCATGTTGTGTAGGTACACTCACAGCGCTGTTAGGGAAGGAGTTCCAGGATTTTGTCCCTTGTGGTGTAGATACACCCACAGCGCTGTTAGTGAGGGAGTTCCAGGATTTTGCCCCATGTGGTGTAGGTACAACAACAGCGCTGTTAGGGAGGGAGTTCCAGCATTTTGTCCCATGTGGTGTAGGTACACCCACGGCGCTGTTAGGGAGTGAGTTCCAGGATATTGTCTCCAGCGACAGTGAAGGAACTGCCGATATATTTACAATATGGGATTGTGAGGGACTCGGAGGGGAACTTCCAGGTCGAGGTTTTCCCCATGTGTCTGCTGCCCTCATCCTGCTAGATGGTAGAGGTCGTGGGTTTGGGCGGCGCTGTCGAAGGAGCTTTGGCGAGTTGCTGCAGTGCATCTAGTAGATGGTACACACACTGCTGCCTCTGTGCGTCGGTGGTGGAGGGAGTGAATGTTTGTGGAAATGGGTGCCGATCAAGCGGGGGCTGCTTTGTCCTGGACGGTGTCGAGCTTCTTGAGTGTTGTGGGAGCCGCATTCATCAAGGAAACTGGGGAGTGTCCCATCAAACTCCTGACTGGTGCCTTGTAGATGGTGGACAGGCTTTGGGGGTGTCAGGAGGTGAGTTACTCTCCGCAGGATTCCCAGCCTCTGACCTGCTCTTGTAGACACAGTATTTATATGGCTGGTCCCAGTTCAGTTTCTGGTCAATGGTAACCCCCAGGATGTTGATAGTGGGGGATTCAGTGATGGTAATGCCATTGAATGTCAAGGGGGCGATGGTTGGATTCTCTCTTGTTGGAGATGGTCATTGCCTGACACTTGTGTGGTGTGAATGTTACTTGGCACTTGTCAGCCCTGAGCCTGGATATTGTCCAGGTCTTGCTGCATTTGGACATGGGGCTGCTTCAGTATCTGAGGAGTATCGAATGGTGCTGAACATTGTGAAAACTTCAGCGAACATTCGCACTTCTGACCTTATGATGGAAGGAAGGTCATTGATGAAGCAGCTGAAGATGGTTGGGCTGAGGACACTAACCCTGAGGAACTCCTGCAGTGATGTCCTGGAGCTGAGGTGCCTGACCTCCAACAACCACAACCATCTTCTTTTGAGAGTGTTTGTTTGAATCTTCCTTTGTTGTTAGTCTGTACTTGTTTGTTAAGTGACTGTCAGTAATGTCAGTCTCTGCAGACCCCAGCTGTGCCACTGGAAGTATTCCCTCTTCCATTAATAAGGAATTCCTTCCAATGTGTTATCCCTTTGCTGCAATAGGAAACGTCATTAAACCACGTGTAACATAATCTGATCTGAAACCCGTGTTACTCACTAAGAGAATAAAGCCAAAGGATTCCTTGATTTTAAAACGACAGAAGAAATTTTACAGCACAAGATTCAGGAAAGCCAAACAGCCAATTTTGGGATGTAACTTGCACATTCCTGAGCTGTGTATCTGGCTGGTAGCCCAAAGAGCACTGGGTAACTGTGCCCCACAAAACACCACACAACTGCAACGTGGTGGTTTCCACAAGACCATAAGGCATAGGAGCAGAAATGAGGCCATTCGGCCCATCGAGTCTGCTCCGCCATTCAATCATGGCTGATAAGATTCTCAATCCCATTCTCCCGCCTTCTCCCCGTAACCTTTGACCCCCTTACCAATCAAGAACCTATCTATCTCAGTCTTAAATACACTCAATGACCCGGCCTCCGCAGCCTTCTGTGGCAATGAATTCCATAGATTCACCACTCTCTGGCTAAAGAAGTTTCTCCTCATCTCTGTTCCAAAAGGTCTTCCCTTTACTCTGTGGCTGTGCCCTCGGGTCCTAGTCTCTCCTACTAATGGGAACATCTTCCCCACGTCCACTCTATCCAGTCCTTTCAGTATTCTGTAAGTTTCAATCAGATCCCCCCCTCATCCTTCTAAACTCCATCGAGTATAGACCCAGAGTCCTCAAACCTTCCTCATATGTTAACTCTTTCATTCCTGGGATCATTCTCGTGAACCTCCTCTGGACCCTCTCCAGGGCCAGCACATCCTTCCTGAGATACACGGGGCCCAAAGTTGCTCACAATATTCTAAATGTGGTCTGACCAGAGCCTTATAAATCCTCAGCAGCACATCCCTGCTTTTATATTCCGGTCCTCTCGAAATAGATGCCAACATTGCATTTGCCTCCCTAACTACCCACTCCACCTGCAAGTGAACCTTAAGAGAATCCTGGACTAGGGACTCCCAAGTCCCTTTTCACTCCAGATTTCTGAATTCTCTCCCCCATTTAGAAAATAGTCTCTGCCTCTATTCTTCCTTCCGAAGAGCATGACCTCACAGTGACCCACGTTGTATTCCATCTGCCACTTCTTTGCCCATTCTGCTAATCTGTCCAAATCCTTCTGCAGCACCCCACCCCCCCCCCACACTAAAATATTGCGTGGCAATTGCCAGGCAGTGGGAATCATCCAATAATGCAATTCAAACTGCAAAGTTTGCAGGCTATGGGCAGCGCTGCAGCGATATTTATGCAGAAATGCTTCAAGATTCTGGGTAACTATGGCACTGACGGGAGTGCGCACAAACCCTCTACCCCTCCCCAGGGGACAACCGCCCTCCCCCCCAATCTCTCCCCCAAGGAGCTCTCCCTCCATTCCGCCCCCAAAGAGTACCCACAACAGCTTCAGGTCTCTCCGACACCTTCGACGACCCTCATCGTCCCCCAGGGCCTGACTGCTGAAACATCCCAGTCCCAGACCCCGATTGCTGACTCCCAACCCCCGGCTGGTCCATATCCTGGCAACACCCACCCCCCCATGACAGACTCCCGCTCCTGACCCAAAAAGAGAAACATGGTTGGATCAACCGAATTCCCGAGGTAAGCACTGGCGAACAGATCGGCAATCCAACTCACCGTCCCCTCCAATGTAAGTGGCGACCCCATGACCGATCTCACACACAAACATCCAGAAATAACACGAGGGAATTGAGAAGTGATGGACGAGTGGTCATCAAACATGCATTCGATGGGTCATTAAATGGGAGGCGCTGCCAAACCGGTTCCACGAATTTCTCATCAGCACCCCCCAGACGTCAGTGAGCATGGTGAGCCACAAAGCGAACTTAAACCTCTGTATCCCTCATTAGCTATTTCAGTCCCTTCCTTCATCCTTCAAAGGACCTGATCTGATTAATGGGCAAGGTGATTGGCATCAATTTCACTGCCACAACAATCACAATAAAGACAGGAAGACATAATTTGTGAGTTCGTTCCTGATCTGAGATTGTAAAAGTGCCTTGAGGAGGTTACAGAGATAGGGAGGGGTGTAGGGGCTGGAGGAGGTTAGAGAGATAGGGAGGGGTGTAGGGGCTGGAGGAGGTTGCAGTGATAGGGAGGGTTCTAGGGGCTGGAGGAGGTTACAGAGATAGGGAGGGGTGTAGGGTCTGGAGGAAGATACAGAGAAAGAGAGGGTTGTAGGGGCTGGAGGAGGTTACAGACATAGGGAGGGGTGTAGGGCCTGGAGGAGGTTACAGAGATAGGGAGGGGTGTAGGGGCTGGAGGAGGTTACAGAGATAGGGAGGGGTGTTGGGGCTGGAGGAGGTTACAGAGATAGGGAGGGTTGTAGGGGCTGGAGGAGGTTACAGAGATAGGGAGGGTTGTAGGGGTTGGAGGAGGTTACAGAGATTGGGAGGTGATTAGGGGCTGGAGGAGTTTACCACGATAGGGAGTTTTGTAGGGACTGGAGGATGTTACAGAGATAGGGAGGGTTGTAGCGGCTGGAGGTGGTTACAGAGATAAGGAGGGTTGAGGGGCTGGTGGAGGTTACAGAGATAGTGAGGGTTGTGGGGGCTGGAGGAGGTTACCGATATAGGGAGGGTTGTAGGGGCTGGAAGATTTTACAGAGATAGGGAGGATTGTAGGGGCTGGAGGAGGTTACAGATATAGGGAGGGTTTTAGGTGCTGGAGGAGGTTACAGAGATAGGGAGGATTGAGTGACTGGAGGAGGTTACAGATTTAGGGTGGTTTGGAGGGGCTGGAGGAGGTTAAAAAGTTAGGGAGGTTTGTTAAGAGCTGGAGGAGGTTACAGAGATAGGGAATGTTGTACTGCCTGGAGGAGGTTATGGGATAGGGAGCGGTGTAGTTGACTGGAGGAGTTTACTGAGATAGGGACGGTTGTCAGGGCTACAGGAGGTTACAGAAATAGGGAGGGTTGTTGGGGCTGGAGGTGATTACAGAGATAGGGAATGGTGTATGGACCTGAGGAGGTAACTGAGATTGGGAGGGTTGTAGGGGCTGAAGGAGGTTAGAGACATAGGTAGGGTTTTATGGGCTGAAGGTGGTTACAGAGATAGGGAAGGTTGTAGGGACTGCAGGAGGTTACAGAGGTAGGTAGCATTGTAGGTCTTCAGAGAAGGTTACAGATATAGGGAGGGTTATAGGGATAGGAGGTGTTTACAATGATAGCGTGTAGTTCAGGGGCTGGAGGAGATTACAGAGATAGGGAGTCCAAAAGGGACTGGAGGGGTTTACACAGATCGGGTGTGTTGAAGTGTCTGGGGGACGATAAAGAGATAGGGAGTGTTGTAGGGGTTGGAGTGGGTTACAGAGTAAGGGAGGGGTGTAGGGGATGGAGGAGGTTACAGAGATAGGGAGGGGTGTAGAGGCTGGAGGAGGTTACAGAGATAGGGAGGATTGTAGGGACTGGAGGAGGTTACAGAGATAGTGAGGGTTGTAGTTGCTGGCGAGGTTACAGAGATAGGGAGGGGTGTAGGGGCTGGAGGAGGTTACAGAGATAGGGAGGGGTGTAGTTGCTGGAGGAGGTTACAGAGATAGGGAGGGGTGTAGGGGCTGGAGGAGGTTACAGAGATAGGGAGGGTTGTAGGGGCTGGAGGAGGTTACAGAGATAGGGAGGGGTGTAGGGGCTGGAGGAGGTTATTGAGATAGTGAAGGTTGTAGGGGCTGGAGGAGGTTACAGAGATAGGGAGGGGTGTAGGAGCTGGAGGAGGTTACAGAGATAGGGAGGGTTGTAGGTGCTGGAGGAGGTTACAGAGATAGGGAGGTGTGTAGGTGCTGGAGGAGGTTACAGAGATAGGGAGGGTTGTAGGGGCTGGAGGAGGTTACAGAGATAGGGAGGGTTGTAGGAGCTGGAGGAGGTTACAGAGATAGTGAAGGTTGTAGGGGCTGGAGGAGGTTACAGAGATAGGGAGGGGTGTAGGGGCTGGAGGAGGTTACAGAGATAGGGAGGGGTGTAGGGGCTGGAGGAGGTTACAGAGATAGGGAGGGGTGTAGGGGCTGGAGGAGGTTACAGAGATAGCGAAGGTTGTAGGGGCTGCATGAGGTTACAGAGATAGGGAGGGGTGTATGGGCTGGAGGAGGTTACAGAGATAGGGAGGGTTGTAGGAGCTGGAGGAGGTTACAGGGATAGGGAGGGTTGTAGGAGCTGGATGAGTTTACAGGGATAGGGAAGGTAGTAGGGTCTGGAGGAGGTTACGGAGTTAGTTAGTGTTTTAGGGACTGGACAAGGTTACAGAGAACGAGGGGCTTTCATAGCCCGACGGGGTTTTCAGAAATTATGGAGGGTTGTACGGGCTGGAAGTGTTTACCAATGTAGGGATGGTTGTCGTATCTAGAGGGTGTTACTGATATAGAGAGTATTGAAGGCTTTGGAGGAGATCACAGCGGCAGGGAGTGTTGCAGGGCCTGGGGTAGGTTACAGAGATATGGAGGGGTGTTGGGATTGAGGTGGTTACAGATATAGGGAATGTTATAGGGGGCTGGAGGATGTGTCAGAGAAAGTGAGGGTTGTAGGTACTGGGGGAGGTTACAGAGATAGAGGAAGGTTGTAGGGACTGCAGGAGGTTACAGCGGTAGGTAGAATTGTATTGCTTCAGAGAAGGTTACAGAAATAGGGATGTTTATAGGGACTGGAGGAGTTTACAAAGATAGGGTATGGTTTAGGGGTGGAAGAGATTACAGAGATAGGGAGGACAGGAGGGACTGGAGGGGTTTACATAGATCGGGTGTATTGAAGAGACTGGAGAACGATGCAGAGATAGGGAGTGTTGTAGGGTCTGGAGGAGGTTACAGAGATAGGGAGGGTTGTAGCGTCTAAAGGAGGTTACAGAGATAGGTAGCGTTTTAGGGACTGGACAAGGTTACAGAGAACGAGGGGGTTGTACAGCCAGGCGGGGTTTTCAGAAATTAGGGAGGGTTGTAGGGTCTGAAGAAGTTTACAGAGATAGGGGTGGTTGTAGCATCTAGAGGGTGCTACAGATATAGTGAAGGCTTTGGAGGAGATAACAGAGATACGGATTGTTGCAGGGCCTGGAGTAGGTTACAGAAATAGCGAGTGCTGTATCATCCCTGACTCCACGTGCTTTAACATTTACCCCGGCCTCTTAGTGAGACCTTATCTAAGTCTATTTGAATTCCAGTTGCACCACATGCACTGGTGTCCCCTATCTTTTCTACTCAAAAGGCTCCAGTAGATTAGTTAAGCATGATTCCCCTTTCATAAACCCATGCTGACATTGTCTAATCCTGTTAATGCTTTCCAAGTGTTCTGTTACCACATCCTTTTCCAATGGACTCTAGCATTCTTTCCACTTCTGATGTTAGGCTAACTGGTCTGTACTCCTGTTTCTTTCTCTCCCTCCTTTATTAAAATATCGGGTTACAATTGCCGCCCTCCAATCTGTAGGGACTGCTCCAGAATCTGCCGGATTTTGGAAGACGACCAGCATTGCATCCCATATTTCCAGGGCCATATCCAAAAATTGGTTAGCTACTATCTGCAGCTGGACACATGCCCTGCCCACAGGGCAGCCAGGGAGGCTGGAAGTGCCCATCACTTCCCACATAGTGCAGGAGGAGCATACCACGGGTGCGAGCTCTGCTGCCATGACTTCCCTTTAGATTAAGCTCGTTAGTTACTCCCCTTAATGAACGCTAATTATGCATTCACACCACTACATTCCCAAGTCCTCCACTTATTTTGTTTGACCTAATGGGCTGCAGCAGTTTAATTAGTAGAAAACGTAGAGGTAGAAGCGCTCGCCTGACCCCACTTACCAATCCTGCGTCTGAATCAAGCCATCACTTTGTACTCCACCTCCTGAAGATCCTGAGGTTCTGCCCCCCCCTCCCTGGCCTCAGCCTTTGTCTTTCACGCCTTTCTATGTCGCTAAGCATCACATGCTCTCTCATGGTGGGTAGTATTGGCAGCAGTTCAAGATACACGACGAAATGTAGATATACATCACAACATCCCCCTTTCTTTTCAAAATTAAATTTGCAACCCCATACTAATAAGAATGAAAATTCCGGGTTACAGGAGGACATAAGCTGGATAGGCCATTAGTGCAAGACCCTCGGCCATCAGGTAGCTAGAGTGGGAGTTGAGCCCCGATCTTAAGGCTGAGTGGCACGGGCGCTGCCCACTGCAGCAGATGAGCTCCTTGCTGAAACTTAGCAGAGTGATGCTGAGGGCAGGATTGTTGCTGGGATTTGAGGAGCTGGGGAACGTTAAGGCTAATGCCTGGTGAACATTATAACTCGCTTGTGCTGTGGCCTTCTTCAGCGATATGAAATTCAACCATGAAACTTGACACATGAGGTGGACATTGCAATTTCAAGGTGAGATGTGTTAGTCCAATCCGGGGCATCGGAGAAGTCAAAACCAAGCACAGTAACTTTATTTATTGAGAGAGTTTATTGAGTAGTTGAATCTCACAGATCTCCTCCCACACAACCAGTGTCCCAGCTGCCCCTTATTTATACGTGACCCCTTATAACCAATAAATTGATGAAGAGGAAAACTCATGAATTAATTAAAGGGGTGTGTAACAATAATAGAAACTTCAAAAGGAGGCTTAACTATTCAAATTAAAGCGATGTCCCTGGGGTTGAGTATGAATCCAGGGCTCGCGGCGGCCACCGGTCGTGGAAGCAATTCCTATTTATAGGCCATTTTTGTAAAACAAAATAAATAAATTAAACTAGAACTCAATGGGGAGGGGTGGTGGTGGGGTGGTGACAGCCCCTGGTGGGGCACTGTAATTGAAACAATAACGCTATAGGAAGCTTAAAAAGCTAAATCAAGAGGCTGTTTATGTGGGTGATGGTGCACACCAGACCCAGCATTGCCCACTTGTCACGGAAGGATTCCCTATTTATATGTGCTTAAAGACAATTAACAGCCACCGCTTGTTTCTCTAACCCTTAACAATGTAATTGACGTGATCTGAACAAGCATTAACAACGTCATTGAGGTGACATGAACAAACCTACAAAAATATGATTAGCATGACTTTAACAAGCCAGATGACCTTCAGTCATCTATGACAGGACCGACGCTATGGATCGGGGTGGTGACCTTTTTGAGTTAGCTGGACGGCAGCCATTTGACGTGGAGACATTTTGTTTCACGGTCCCGGCTCCACCACAGGGAAAGCCACACATTGAGCACGGTGGAGCATTTTGTACAGGTGTGAGCGATGCACTGGTTGAATTCACAATGCTAGCTGGCCATCGGTTCTCACTTTCTCAGGAATTGAAGGAATGGGGCAAAGGGATGTTTCAGCATAACCTTCACCTGCTCCCTGAACTTGGACTGGGTCACGGCGTAGATACAAGTGTTTGTGCAGCAGCTCAGGAGCTGCAGCATGAAGCCCAGTTCCAATATAAAATAAGGTAGGTACATGGACTGATGACCCATCCAAAACATCCGGATCCAGATCGAATAAACCATTAGGGTCGACCATAACAGAATGAAACTCCCCGAGATCACAAACAGCAAAATGATGGATTTCCTTCGACTCTCCATCTCGGGGTCTCTGGGGTTCTCCCCACTGCTGGGAGCCCGGAGTCTCCTGCGGACGCTGCTGCTCACTAAGATGTGTCTGACGGTGAGAACGTTGAGCAGCAGGATCAGGACAAACGGGATGCAGGGGGTCAGGATCTGATGCAGGAACTCGATTGCGGTCCAGAGCGGTGAGAAATCAGCATACCGTGCTATCCGGCAAAACCAGGGTTGATTGAGCAGCACATACCTCCCTGTCAGCATAAAATACCAGAAAATATTCTTCAAACCGCTCAGCGCTGTCACTGTCCCCAGAACCACAGCCGCCGTTCTCTCGGTGCAATATTTACTTTTCAGCTTCCGGCAACAAATGGCCACGAATCGATCAAAGGTGAAAGCGACGGTGAACCAGACGGAACAGTCGGTGACTGCGTACACCAGGACAGCGTGGATGTTACACACGGGAATGGACTCCAGGAAAACAAATTCTTCCTTAAAAACAATCGGAATTTGTCTCAGTATCAGGTCGAGGATGGTGACCAGCAGATCCGACGCTGCCATAGCCACCAAGTAGCGAGTGACACAGTTGGAGAGACCGCAGTTTCCTCGAGATAAGATCACAATCGTCACTGAGTTATCTGGGAGTGAGGAAAATGAACAGGGACATTATGCATTAAAGCCGGAGCAAAGTTACCAGATTATCTGAGGGCTTAGTGACATTTTCAAATGTGTTACTTTACCCAGTGATGGTCTGGAATGATTGCACTTGTGACAAGGTTACCTGGTGGAGACAGGGGCCATCAAAGACTGGAGTCAAAGTGGACATTATTATTCGTTGTGAAGTAACATCGGAGGTTGTGCTGATTCCTGCCCCACATCAATACCCAGTGACCCTGGATTACTGGAAGCAGAATAAGACTAAGTTTCCCCTTCCAGCATTGAACTGGTGCCTGCAAGCAGACTGCACACCCAAGAAAGGAGTGGATGAACTTCAACCAGGGTCAGAAAATTATTTGTAGCTTTCTGTTTTGGAATCCACAAGCCATTTTAAGGTTCATTGAAAGTGCAACCTGGGACAACAAATTGCTTGGACCAACAACATTAACCGAAATATTGGTGTTCATGTTCAATCTGATGTTGTTTTATTAGTTGTGTGAGATGTGGGCATTGATGGCTGAGCCCAGAATTGTTGCCCGTCACTAATTGCCCCCTTGAGAAGGTGGTGGGTGAGCCGCCTGCTTGAGCCGCTGCAGTCCCCGTGTGGTGTAGGTTCACCCACGGCACTGTTAGGGATGGAGTTCCAGGATTTTGTCCCGTGTGGTGTAGGTAAACCCATGGCGCTTTTAGGGAGGGAGTTCCAGGATTTTGTCCCGTGTGGTGTAGGTACACCCACGGCGCTGTTAGGGAGGGAGTTCCAGGATTTTGTCCGTGTGGTGTAGGTACACCCACGGCGCTGTTAGGGAGGGAGTTCCAGGATTTTGTCCCGTGTGGTGTAGGTACACCCACGGCGCTGTTAGGGAGGGAGTTCCAGGATTTTGTCCGTGTGGTGTAGGTAAACCGCTTTTAGGGAGGGAGTTCCAGAATTTGGACCCAGCGACAGTGAAGGAACGGCCGATATATTTCCAAGTCAGGATGGTGAGGGGCTCAGAGGGGAACTTCCTGGTGGTGATGTTCCCCATGTGTCTGCTGCCCTTGTCCTTCTAGACGGTAGAGGTCATGGGTTTGGGCGGCGCTGTCGAAGGAACCTTGGTGAGTGGCTGCAGTGCATCTGTGTGGTTCGGTGAGTCCGCAGGTCTGAGTCCCACGTGATTGGTGCAAGGAAGGTGCGTCCAACACCCGATCGCTGGGCTTCGATCCAGAGACACCCCCACACCCCAAGTTGTGTGGGGGGTTGGGGCCCTGTTTTGGATCCCACCACTACAGGCCGCGCTATTGAAGTTCAGACCCCAAAACCGGTGATGGACATCCTGGCGAGATAAAACCACCTTCAATCGTGGCATCTAACCAACGGGTTGGCAAATGCCCCTCTCGGGATGGATAAATGCCTCCACTCCCCAATACCACAACCCACAACCTTGAATGCACCAGACACCCACCACCCCCCACCCTCACAGCCCACGGTGTGTGAGTCTCAGCTACACTCCTCCGATAGGTAACCCGGAAATCCAACCCTGATCGAGGGGGCAGTTAGGGACAGGGGTTACCGATAGGTGCCCCACCTTCGCATGGAGAGGGGTAAAGGGACGGGTTGAGTTACCAGTTAGGAGATCCCTTCCGGCACTCGCCAGTGAGAGTGTTTTGAGGGGGGGCTGGGGTGGGTGTGCGGTGGGGGTAAGAGTGGGGGAGGTGACTGAGCGAGACTGGAAAGCAGGTTGGAGTCTCTCCACCGTCAGCATCCACAGCTCCTGAACACAACATGCGTTTGGAAACCCATTTATGCACAGCGGCGACCTGTAACACAGCAGCTCCGATACTCACTGCCCATCCCTACCACAGCGAGGAGAGGGTAGAAAACCTTTCCCATGGCGACGAGGGTATCTTGTATCTGCCACTCTAGTTCAACGCTGATTCCCATTGGTGGTCGCCTTCGCTCTCTTCCTCTGCCTGCCTCCCTTTCTCTCCGTCTCTCTCTGTCTCTCTCTGTCTCTCTCTGTCACTCTCTGTCTCTCTCTCTCTGTCTCTCTCTGTCTCTCTCTCTCTGTCTCTCTCTGTCTCTCTCTGTCTCTCTCTCTGTGTCTCTCTCTGTCTCTTTCTGTCTCTCTCTATCTCTCTCTCTCTCTCTCTCTATCTCTCTCTGTCTCTCTGTCTGTCTCTGTCTCCCCCTGTCTCTAACTCTCTGTCTGTCTCTGTCTCTCTCTCTGTCTCTCTCTCTGTCTCTCTCCCTGTCGCTCTTTGTCTCTCTCTGTCTCTCTCTGTCTCTCCCTGTCTCACTCTGTCTCTCTCTGTCTCTCTGTCTCTCCCTGTCTCACTCTGTCTCTCTCTCTCTCTCTGTCTCTGTGTCTGTCTTGCTATCTCTCTCTATCTCTCTGTCTCTCTCTGTCTCTCTGTCTCTGTCTCTCTCTCTCTCTCTCTCTCTCTCTGTCTCTCTCCCTGTCGCTCTCTGTCTCTCCCTGTCTCTCTCTGTCTCTCTCTGTCTCTCTGTCTCTCCCTGTCTCACTCTGTCTCTCTCTCTCTCTGTCTCTCTGTCTCTCTCTGTCTCTGTCGCTCTCTGTCTCTCCCTGTCTCTCTATCTCTCTCTGTCTCTCCCTGTCTCTCTATCACTCTCTGTCCCTCTCTGACTCTGTCTCTCTCTGTCTCTGTCGCTCTCTCTCTCTGTCTCTGTCTCTCTCTGTCTCTCTCTCTCTCTCTCTCTGTAGCCGTTGATCCCTCTTGCTGCTGGAGGTCATGCTCCCACTGTCACAATTGTTCCACACATCGATCGCAGTCCCCTTATTAAAGGAAGAGGCGAAAGCCTCAGGGACACCATTAGGGTCCCCGGTGGGGGTTGGGGGTGGGTTAAACCCACATTACTTGCAGCCACTGAACAAACAAGGGCAGTTAACCCCTTGGTAACCCAGCACCTTTCATGGAGCACCAAACATGATGGAAGGCAGTGTCAGAGTGAGACCCTCACCCTCCACAAGCAGCAGTGCAGGGCTGGCCCCCATTTATTTCCCTGGGCTGTCGTGGATCAGACAGCAGGGTATTTAAGTCTGAGGTGAGGTGGGGGTTAAGTGTCCCTGGGCGGAGAGAGGCTGCCCCCTCCTGGGGGGGAGCCAGGAGCAGCGATAAAGGCCCCCTGCCCAAACTGGGCCTCGCCCATGTCCCAGAGGGTGGTCAACACAGGCATCACTTAAAAGGCCAGAGTGAACATCGATTCAATTCCTCACCACAGATCTGACTTAAACTCACCTCGAGACATGTTGACACTCACACATCTATAGGTACATCACAGAATGGGACAAATATCCTTTCCGGAGTGTGGGAATATCTCCATGGATCAGCAGGACAGAGGTGCAGAGTGTTTCTGAATGGGTGAGAGATGGGGATGTGCAGATGTGCAAAGGGACCTGGGTCTCCTTGTCCAGGACTCACTGGAAGACAATATGCAGGTGCAGCAAGGGGTCAGCAAGGTGAATGGTTTGCCGGACCCCCCTCGTGAGGGGTTCTTGAGTACAGGAGGGGGCAAGACTTCCTTCACCTGTGTAGAGCCTTGGTTGGAGATCACTTGTATTATCCTGTGCAGTTCTGGAAAAGTTGAGGCTGAACGATTCGTTACAATCTTCAGCCAGAGGTGCCGAGTGGATGATCCATCTCAGCCTCCTCCGGAGGTTCCCAGCATCACAGATGCCAGTCTTCAGCCAATTCGATTCACTCCACGTGATATCAAGAAACGGCTGAAGGCATTGGATACTGCAAAGGCTGTGGGCCCTGACAATATTCTGGCAATGGAACTGAATACTTCTGCTCCAGATCTTGCAGGGCCCCTAGCCAAGCTGTTCCAGTACAGCTACAACACTGGCATCTACCCCGCTATGTGGGAAATTGCCCAGGTATGTCCTGTACACCAAAAGCAGGACAAATCCAACCCAGCCAACTACTGCCCCATCAGTCTACTCTCCATCAGCGGTAAAGTGATGGAAGGGGTCATCAACAGAGCTACCAAGCGTCACTTGCTTAGCAATAACCTGCTCACTGACGCCCTGTTTGGGTTTCACCAGGGTCACTCAGCTCCTGACCTCATTACAGCCTTGGTTCAGACATGCGTAACAGAGCTGAACTCCCAAGGTGAGGTGAGAGTGTCTGCCCTTGACATCAAGGCAGCATTTGACCGAGTGTGGCATCAAGGAGTCCCAGCAAAACTGGAGTCACTGGGGATCAGGGGGAAAACTCTCCGCTGGTTGGAGTCATACCCAGCACAAAGGAAGATGGTTGTGGTTGTTGGAGGTCAGTCACCTCAGCTCCAGGACATCACTGCAGGAGTTCCTCAGGGTCAGTGTCCTCGGCCCAACCATCTTCAGCTGCTTCATCAATGACCTTCCTTCCATCATAAGGTCAGAAGTGGGGATGTTCGCTGATGTTTGCACAATGTTCAGCACCATTCGAGACTCCTCAGATACTGAAGCAGTCCCATGTCCAAATGCAGCAAGACCTGGACAATATCCAGACTCAGGGCTGACAAGTGGCAAGTAACATTCACACCACACAAGTGTCAGGCAATGACCATCTCCAAAAAGAGAGAATCCAACCATCTCCCCTTAATGTTCAACAGTACTGACATCACTGAATCCCTGACTGTCAACATCCTGGGGGTTACTATTGACCAGAAACTGAACTGGGACCAGCCATATAAATACTGTGGATACAAGAGCTGGTCAGAGGCTGGGAATCCTGCGGAGAGTAACTCACCTCCTGACTCCCCCCAAAGCCTGTCCACCATCTAGAAGACACAACTCAGGAGTGTGATGGGATACTCCACACTAGCCTGGATGAGTGCGGCTCCCACAACACTCAAGAAGCTCGACACCGTCCAGGACAAAGCAGCCCCCGCTCGATCGGCACCCCATCCACAAACATTCACTCCCTCCACCACCGAGGCACAGGGGCAGCAGTGTGTGTACCATCTACAAGATGCACTGCAGCAACTCACCAAGGCTCCTTCGACAGTGCCGCCCAAACCCATGACCTCTACCATCTAGAAGGACGAGGGCAACAGACACATGGGGGACACCACCACCTGGAAGTTCCCCTCTGAGCCCCTCACCATCCCGACTTGGAAATATATCGGCCGTTCCTTCACTGTCGCTGGGGTCAAAATCTTGGAACACCCTCACCAACAGCACCGTGGGTGTACCTACACCACACGGACAAAATCGTGGAACTGCCTCCCTAACAGCACCATCGGTGTACCTACACCACATGGACAAAATCCTGGAACTCCCTCCCTAACAGCACCGTGGGTGTACCTACACAACACGGACAAAATCCTGGAACTCCCTCCCTAACAGTGCCGTGGGTGTACCTACACAACACGGACAAAATCCTGGAACTCCCTCCCTAACAGCGCCGTGGGTGTAACTACACCACACGGGGACAAAATCCTGGAACTCCCTCCCTAACAGCGCTGTGGGTGTACCTACACCACACGGACAAAATCGTGGAACTCCCTCCCTAACAGCACCATCGGTGTACCTACACCACATGGGACAAAATCCTGGAACTCCCTCCCTAACAGCGCCGTGGGTGTACCAACACCACACAGACAAAATGCTGGAACTCCCTCCCAAACAGCACTGTGGGTGTACCTACATCACACGGGACAAAATCCTGGAACTCCCTCCCTAACAGCACCGTCGGCGTACGTACATCACACGGGACAAAATCCTGGAACACCCTCCCTAACAGCGCTGTGAGTGTACCTAAACCACATGGACAAAATGCTGGAACTCCCCCCCCTAACAGCACTGTGGGTGTACCTACATCACACGGGACAAAATCCTGGAACTCCCTCCGTAACAGTGCCGTGGGTGTACCTACACCACATGGACAATATCCTGAAACTCCCTCCCTAACAGTGACGTGGATGTACCTACACCACGCCTGACAAAATCCTGGAACTCCCTCCCTAACAGCGCCGTGGGTGTACCTACACCACACGGACAAAATCCTGGAACTGCCTCCCTAACAGCGCCGTGGGTGTACCTACACCACACGAGGACTGCAGCGGTTCAAGAAGGTCGCTCACCCTTCTCAAGGGGCAATTAGTGATGGGCAATAAATGCAGGTCTAATTAGCAATGCTTATATTCCATGGATGAATAACAATAATAAAAAATATTATTAACCTCTATCTCTTTTGCCCTCCAGTCACCTCTGCATGTGTTTATACTGACGTTTCCCTTCCTAGGAATATACTTCGACTCTACCTGAGCTCTCCCCATGAAGGTCGCCCAATTTCCCTCCAGCCTATGATTCTAGTTCATTCGACCCAAGTACATCGTTACCCCATTGAGGTTGGCTTTCCCCCAGTGACTAATTCTTACTCTCGGTTGGTTTTTGTCCTTCTCCATCGCCAGACTAAACCTTATATACTGATCAATGTCCCCGAAATGCTCCCCCTCTGAGTCTTGATCCAATTGGCCCAACTCATTTCTAAGAACCAGGTCTGGCAGTGCTTGTTGGGCTGGGATCATTCTCCTGTAGAAAATGCTCCTCAGCACCCGCGAGGAGCTCTTGCCCCTCTCTGCCCTTCAAACTTTCACCATCCCAGTCTATATTTGAATAATTATAATCCCTCATCATAAATACAATATACGTCTTGCACCTGTCTGTACTTTCCTTGCAGATTTGTTCCTCTATGGCATTCCCATCAGTTGGTGGCCTTGTGAATACACCGAGCTGTGCTAATTTTGTTGCTTAGTTCTAGCTAAATAGATTCTGCCCTTGAGCCCCTCTGGCCATCCCTGTGTCTCCAGCACTGCAATTCTCTGCTCCACCAATGCTGCCACTCCTGCCCCTTCCCACCAAAATTTATCCTCAGTCCGCCTTGTACTAAAGTTCATCGGCCATGTGTCTGTCCATTTTGGCATATATCCAGTCAAGTCTCACTACTCTCCCCCTCACAAGTACAGGTTCTGTGCCCTCACATCTGAAAGCTCTTTTCGAACTCCCGCATACCCAGCATGAACCAGGTTAGCCCCATCAGTCACCCTCATTACGTTGTCAGCAATGAGATCCAACTGACCTTCTCATGGAGAGGGGCACCAGGGACTCTACGACCCAACAGGCCTTGGGAGTGTCACGCATGCGCGGGCCTGGGGTGGACATCTCATGTTTTGTTCCAATTCATCGGGCCGGAGAAGGGGAGGGTCCAGTGCACCTGTGCCAAAACAGAAAACAGCATGGAAACCGTATCATGTGACTCAGGATCGGAGCGCCAGAACCAAAGTTGTTCCCAAACAGGGGTGGGGGCAGGGAGAGGGGGCAGAGAGAGATGTCCCAGCGATGCAGAAAGAAGGGCAGACAAAGAGGATGAAGGCAGCAAAGAAGGGGTTGTGGTTGGCAGATGTTAACTGGAGATGCTCCAGGGGAAGCCCTGGCGATCGATGCAGTGGCAGGAGTTGGTGACTCCACGATGGGGTGAAGGTACCCCTTTCCAGAAGAGTTATTCAGCTCGGCGCAGGTAAAGAGCTGTGGTTCTGATCATGGGTCGCTGCCAGAGAGGAGACCCAGGAATCCAGAGGAGTGGAACGTCGGGAGACGAGATTGAAACTCTGCAAGGACGTCTGTCAATGAGGTCACCAAGTTGGGCTGGTAACTGGAGCGAATTCAGGGCAAGATCTTTGAATGCGAAGAGAGAGAGAGAGAGAGAGGGAGAGAGAGAAAGCCAGAATTTCAGTCAGTGTGGTTGACTCGCAATGCTTACTGACGTCTGGGTGGTTGCCTGAAAAATCCATGGAACCTGTTTGGGTGTCATCTGCCTTTGATTTTGCAATGTGGTGTGCTCTACCACAGTTCACCGGTTAATTCACATATCACACGGGTGAATGATGGTCTTTCAGGTTGATGTTGCAATTTTTAAAAATCTTTCGCCCTTGTGTAAAAAATGTAATTTTTGTGTGTGACCAAACCCCAGGAAACCTTGTCGCTTTATTCTCTTAACAAGTGAATTCAATCTCCAACTTTGTCTACTTTAAACATGACCTTTCCGCTCTCTAACTGCATTGTACCAAAAACCGTGGGTTCTACGCTGGATCATTCCTTTCAGTCACCACTTGCCTTTAACAAGTCCCTCGCCCTTGTCAATCATTCACCCACGCTTTGTCAAAGAATTCTTTCTCAATCCGAGATTGTGGCCTCGGGAGTTCTCTCCCAACCCCCACAGTCAGCTGACCGCTCTGGAACTTACACGGGTCGGCCATCTCTCATTTCTTAAAGGCGCAGTCACTTCAGCGAACATCCGGCCCTCTCACGCTGCTCCCACACGCAAGGAGGGTTGAAAGGTTCCGGACACTGCCCTCCACCATTCCCACCGCTGCTGCCATCCGCAAGTCTCACACTTCCCACCCTGCCCTGAGGAAATGCCCCACCTGGGGGTGGTGGAAGAGGTGTTGGATTGGAAGGGGTTAACTTTTCAATATTCTGTCATGGGATGTGCACATCGGTGGCTGAGCCAGAATTCGTTGCCCACCCCTAAATGCCCCCTTGAGATGATGGATGGCGAGAAGCATTCTTGAGCCGCTGCTGTCCCCATGTGGTGTAGGTACACCCACGGTGCTGTTAGGGAGGGAGTTCCAGGATTTTGTCCCGTGTGGTGTAGGTACACCCACGGCGCTGTTAGGGAGGGAGTTCCAGGATTTTGTCCCCGTGTAGTGTAGGTACACCCACGGCGCTGTTAGAGAGGGAGTTCCAGGATTTTGTCCCGTGTGGTATAGGTACACCCACGGCGCTGTTAGGGAGGGAGTTCCAGGATTTTGTCCCGTGTGGTGTATGTACACCCATGGCGCTGTTAGGGAGGGAGTTCCAGGATTTTGTCCCGTGTGGTGTAGGTACACCCACGGCGCTGTTAGCGAGGGAGTTCCAGGATTTTGGCATGTGTGGTGTAGGTACACCCACGGCGCTATTAGGGAGGGAGTTCCAGGATTTTGTCCCATGTGGTGTCGGTACACTCATGGCGATGTTAGGGAGGGAGTTCCAGGAATTTGTCACATGTGGTGTAGGTACACCGACGGTGCAGTTAGGGAGGGACTTCCAGGATTTTGTCCGTGTGGTGTAGGTGCACCCGCGGCACTGTTAGAGAGGGAGTTCCAGGATTTTCTCCATGTCGTGTAGGTACACCGGCGAAGCTGTTAGTGAGGGAGTTCCAGGATTTTGTGCCCGACGGCATTGAAGGAACGGTCGATATATTTCCAATTCGGGATGGTGAGGGGCTCAGAGGGGAACTTCCAGGTGGTGGTGTTCCCAATATGTCTGCTGCCCTCGTCCTTCTAGACAGTAGAGGTCGTGGGTTTGGGCGGTGCTGTCGAAGGAGCCTTGGTGAGTTGCTGCAGTGCATCTTGTAGATGGTACACACACTGCTGCCCCTGTGCGTCGGTGGTGGAGGGAGTGAATGTTTGTGGATGGGGTGCCGATCGAGCGGGGGGGGGGGGCTGCTTTGTCCTGGACGGTGTTGAGCTTCTTGAGTGTTGTGGGAGCTGAACTCATCCAGGCATGTGGGGAGTATTCCATCACACTCCTGACTGGTGCATTCTATGGTGGACAAGCTTTGGGGAGTCAGGAGGTGAGTTACTCTCCGCAGGATTCCCTGCCTCTGACCTGCTCTTGTAGCCACAGTATTTATATGGCTGGTCCCAGTTCAGTTCCTGGTCAATGGTAGCCCCAGGATGTTGATATTGGGGGATTCAGTGAGGGTGATGCCATTGAATGTCAAGGGGGCGATGGTTGGGTTCTCTCTTGTTGGAGATGTTCATTGTCTGACATTTGTGTGGTGCGAATTGTACTTACCACTTGTCAGCCCTGAGCCTGGATATTGTCCAGGTCTTGCTGCATTTGGACATGTGCTGCTTCAGTATCTCAGGAGTTGCGAATGGTGCTGAACATTGTGCAAACATCAGCGAACATCCCCACTTCTGACCTTATGATGGAAGGAAGGTCATTGATGAAGCAGCTGAAGATGGTTGGGCCGAGGACACTAACCCTGAGGAACTTCTGCAGTGATGTCCTGGAGCTGAGATGACTGACCTCCAACAACCACAACCATCTTCCTTTGAGAGTGTTTGTTTGAATCTTCCTTTGTTGTTAGTCTGTGCTTGTTTGTTAAGTGACTGTCTGTAATGTCAGTCTCTGCAGACCCCAGTAGTGCCACTGGAAGTATTCCCTCTTCCATTAATAATGAGTTCCTTCTAATGTGTTATCCCTTTGCTGCGATCTGAAACGCCATTAAACAACGTGTAACATAATCTGATCTGAAACACGTGTTACTCACTAAGAGAATAAAGCCAAAGGATTCCTTGATTTTAAAACGACAGAAAAAATTTTACTGCATAAGATTCAGGAAAGCCAAACAGCTAATTTTGGCTGTAACTTGCACATTCCTGAGCTGTGTATTTGGCTGGTAGCCCAAAGAGAGCTGGGGAACTGTACCCCACAAACCCCCTCACAACTGCAACGTGGTGGTTTCCATAAGACCATAAGGCATAGGAGCAGAAATGAGGCCATTCGGCCCAACGAGTCTGCTCCGCCATTCAATCATGGCTGATAAGATTCTCAATCCCATTCTCCTGCCTTCTCCCCGTAACCTTTGACCCCCTTACCAATCAAGAACCTCTCTATCTCGGTCTTAAATACACTCAATGACCCGGCCTCCACAGCCTTCTGTGGCAATGAATTCCATCGATTCACCACTCTCTGGCTAAAGAAGTTTCTCCTCATCTCTGTTCTAAAAGGTCTTCCCTTTACTCTGAGGCTGTGCCCTCGGGTCCTAGTCTCTCCTACTAATGGGAACATCTTCCCCACGTCCACTCTATCCAGGCCTTTCAGTATTCTGTAAGTTTCAATCAGATCCCCCCTCATCCTTCTGAACTCCATCGAGTATAGACCCAGAGTCCTCAAACCTTCCTCATATGTTAAGCCTTTCATTCCTGGGATCGTTCTCGTGAACCTCCTCTGGACCCTCTCCAGGGCCAGCACATCCCTTCCTGAGATACGGGGCCCAAAATTGCTCACAATATTCTAAACGTGGTCTGACCAGAGCCTTATAAAGCCTCAGCGGCACATCCCTGCTTTTATATTCCAGTCCTCTCGAAATAAATGCCAACATTGCATTTGCCTCTCTAACAACCGACTCAACCTGCAAGTGAACCTTAAGAGAATCCTGGACTAGGACTCCCAAGTCCCTTTTCACTCCAGATTTCTGAATTCTCTCCCCCATTTAGAAAATAGTCTCTGCCTCTATTCTTCCTTCCGAAGAGCATGACCTCACACTTACCCACGTTGTATTCCATCTGCCACTTCTTTGCCCATTCTCCTAACCTGTCCAAATCCTTCTGCAGCACCCCACCCCCCCCACACTGAAATATTGCGTGGCAATTGCCAGGCGGTGGGAATCATCCAATAATGCAATTCAAACTGCAAAGTTTGCAGGCTATGGGCAGCGCTGCAGTGATAATTATGCAGAAATGCTTCAAGATTCTGGGTAACTATGGCACTGACGGGAGTGTGCACAAACCCTCTACCCCTCCCCAGGGGACAACTGCCCTCCCTCCCAATCTCTCCCCCAAGGAGCTATCCCTCTATTCCGCCCCCAAAGAGTACTCACAAACAGCTTCAGGTCTCTCCAACAACTTCGACGACCCTCATCGTCCCCCAGGTCCTGACTGCTGAAACATCCCAGTCCCAGACCCCGACTGCTGAATCACAACCCCCGGCTGGTCCATATCCTGGCAAGCCCCACCCCCCCATGACAGACCCCCGCTCCTGACCCAAAAAGAGAAACATGGTTGGAACAACCGAATTCCCGAGGTAAGCAGTAGCGAACAGATTGGCAATCCAACTCACCTGCCCCTCCAATGGAAGTTGCGCCCCCATGACCGATCTCACACACAAACATCCAGAAATAACACGAGGGAAGTGAGAAGTGATGGATGAGCGGTCATCAAACACGCAACCGATGGGTCATTAAATGGGAGGCGCAGCCAAAACCGGTTCCACAAATTTCTGATCGGAGCACCCTCCAGACGTCAGTGAGCACGGTGAGCCAAAAAGTGAATTTAAACTTCTGTATCCCTCATTAGCTATTTCAGTCCCTGTACTTCATCCTTCAGAGGACCTGATCTGATTCATGGGAAAGGTGATTGGCATCAATTTCACTGCCACAACAATCACAATAAAGACAGGAAGACATAATTTGCCAGTTCGTTCCTGATCCCAGATTGTAAAAGTGCCTTGAGGAGGTTACAGAGATAGGGAGGGGTGTAGGGGCTGGAGGAGGTTACAGAGATAGGGAGGGGTGTAGGGGCTGGAGGAGGTTACAGAGATAGGGAGGGGTGTAGGGGCTGGAGGAGGTTACAGAGATAGGGAGGGGTGTAGGGGATGGAGGAGGTTACAGAGATAGGGAGGGTTGTAGGGGTTGGAGGAGGTTACAGAGATTGGGAGGTGTTTAGGGGCTGGAGGAGTATACCACGACAGGGAGTGTTGTAGGGGTTGGAGTGGGTTACAGAGATAGGGAGGTTTTTAGAGGCTGGAGGAGTTCAAAGAGAAATGGAGGGTTGTAGGGGCTGGAGGAGGTTACAAAGATAGGGAGGATTGTAGGGACTGGAGGAGGTTACAGAGATAGGAAGGGTTTTAGGAGCTGGAGGAGGTTACAGAGATAGGGAGGGTTGTAGGGGCTGGAGGAGGTCACAGACATAGGGAGGGCTGTAGGGGCTGGAGGAGTTTACAGAGATAGGGAGGGGTGTAGGGGCTTGAGGAGGTTACAGAGATAGGCAGTGGTGTATGGGCTGGAGGAGGTTTTGAGATAGCGAGTGTTGTAGGGGTTGGAGTGGGTTACAGAGATAGGGAGGGTTGTAGGAGCTTGAGGAGGTTACAGAGATAGGGAGGGGTGTATGGGCTGGAGGAGGTTATAGAGATAGCGAGTGTTGTAGGGGCTGGAGGAGGTTACAGTGATAGGGAGGGTTTTAGGTGCTGGAGGAGGTTACAGAGATAGGGAGGATTGAGTGACTGGAGGAGGTTACAGATTTAGGGTGGTTTGGAGGGGCTGGAGGAGGTTAAAAAGATAGGGAGGTTTGTTCAGAGCTGGAGGAGGTCACAGAGATAGGAAGTGTTGTACTGCCAGGAGGTTATGGGATAGGGAGCGGTGTAGTTGACTGGAGGAGTTTATTGAGATAGGGATGGTTGTCAGGGCTACAGGAGGTTACAGAAATAGGGAGGGTTGTTGGGGCTGGAGGTGATTACAGAGATAGGGAGTGGTGTATGGACCTGAGGAGGTAACTGAGATTGGGAGGGTTGTAGGGGCTGAAGGAGGTTACAGACATAGGTAGGCTTTTATGGGCTGAAGGTGGTTACAGAGATAGGGAAGGTTGTAGTGGGCTGGAGGATGTGTCAGAGATATGAGAGTTGTAGGGACTGGGGGAGGTTACAGAGATAGAGGAAGGTTGTAGGGACTGCAGGAGGTTACAGAGGTAGGTAGCATTGTAGGTCTTCAGAGAAGGTTACAGATATAGGGAGGGTTATAGGGACTGGAGGAGTTTACAATGATAGCGTGTGGTTCAGGGGCTGGAGGAGATTACAGAGATAGGGAGGCCAAGAGGGACTGGAGGGGTTTACACAGATTGGGTGTGTTGAAGTGTCTGGGGGACGATAAAGAGATAGGGAGTGTTGTAGGGGTTGGAGTGGTTTAGAGAGATAGGGAGGTTTTTAGAGGCTGGAGGTGTTCAAAGAGAATTGGAGGGTTGCAGGCGCTGGAGGAGGTTACAGAGATAGGGAGGGTTGTAGGGTCTGGAGGAGGTTACAAAGATCGGGAGGATTGTAGGGACTGGAGGAGGTTACAGAGATAGGGAGTGTTGTAGGAGCTGGAGGAGGTTACAGAAATAGGAAGGGTTTTAGGAGCTGGAGGAGGTTACAGAGATAGGGAGGGTTGTAGGTGCTGGAGGAGGTCACAGAGATAGGGAGGGTTGTAGGGGTGGAGGAGTATACAGTGATAGGGAGGGGTGTAGGGCCTTGAGGAGGTTACAGAGATAGGGAGTGGTGTATGGGCTGGAGGAGGTTATAGAGATAGCGAGTGTTGTAGGGGTTGGAGTGGGTTACAGAGATAGGGAGGGTTGTAGGGGCTTGAGGAGGTTACAGAGATAGGGAGGGTTGTAGGGGCTTGAGGAGGTTACAGAGATAGGGAGGGTTGTAGGGGCTTGAGGAGGTTACAGAGATAGGGAGGGGTGTAGGGGCTGGAGGAGGTTACAGAGATAGGGAGGGGTGTAGGGACTGGAGGAGGTTACAGAGATAGGGAGGGGTGTAGAGGCTGGAGGAGGTTACAGAGATAGGGAGGGGTGTATGGGCTGGAGGAGTTCACAGAGTTAGGGTGTGTTTTCGGGACTAGAGGAGATTACAGAGATAGTGATGTTTAAATGGGCTGGAGGAGTTTGCGAAGATAGAGCGGGCTATAGGGGCTGGAGCATATTGCAGAGAAGATGAGTGTTTCAGTGTCTGGAAGAGGTTACAGTGGTTGGGATTGTTTTATGGCCTGTAGTGGTTTGCTGAGATACGGAGGGATTTTTTGGCTGGAGGAGGTTACAGAGAAAGGGAGGGTTGTAGGGGTTGGAGTGGGTTACAGAGATAGGGAGGGTTTTAGAGGCTGGAGGAGTTCAAAGAGAAATGGAGGGTTGCAGGCGCTGGAGGAGGTTACAGAGATAGGGAGGGTTGTAGGAGCTGGAGGAGGTTACAGAGATAGGGAGGATTGTAGGGACTGGAGGAGGTTACAGAGATAGGGAGGGTTGTAGGAGCTGGAGGAGGTTACAGAGACAGGGAGGATTGTAGGGACTGGAGGAGGTTACAGAGATAGGGAGGGTTGCAGGGGCTGGAGGAGCTTACAAAGATAGGGAGGATTGTAGGGACTGGAGGAGGTTACAGAGATAGGGAGGGTTGTAGGAGCTGGAGGAGGTTACAGAGATAGGGAGGATTGTAGGGACTGGAGGAGGTTACAGAGATAGGGAGGGTTGTAGGAGCTGGAGGAGGTTACAGAGTTAGGGAGGGTTGTAGGTGCTGGAGGAGGTTACAGAGATAGGGAGGGTTTTAGGAGCTGGAGGAGGTTACAGAGATAGGGAGGGTTGTAGGGGCTGGAGGAGTTTACAGAGATAGGGAGGGGTGTAGGGGCTGGAGGAGTTTACAAAGATAGGGAGGATTGTAGGGACTGGAGGAGGTTACAGAGATAGGGATGGTTCTAGGAGCTGGAGGAGGTTACAGAGATAGGGAGGGTTGTAGGGGCTGGAGGAGGTTACAGAGATAGGGAGGATTGTTGGAGCTGGAGGAGGTTACAGAGATAGCGAAGGTTGTAGGGGCTGGAGGAGGTTACGGAGATAGGGAGGGTTGTAGGAGCTTGAGGAGGTTACAGAGATAGGGAGGGGTGTATGGGCTGGAGGAGGTTATAGAGATAGCGAGTGTTGTAGGGGCTGGAGGAGGTTACAGTGATAGGGAGGGTTTTAGGTGCTGGAGGAGGTTACAGAGATAGGGAGGATTGAGTGACTGGAGGAGGTTACAGATTTAGGGTGGTTTGGAGGGGCTGGAGGAGGTTAAAAAGATAGGGAGGTTTGTTCAGAGCTGGAGGAGGTCACAGAGATAGGAATTGTTGTACTGCCTGGAGGAGGTTATGGGATATGGAGTGGTGTAGTTGACTGGAGGAGTTTATTGAGATAGGGATGGTTGTCAGGGCTACAGGAGGTTACAGAAATAGGGAGGGTTGTTGGGGCTGGAGGTGATTACAGAGATAGGGAGTGGTGTATGGACCTGAGGAGGTAACTGAGATTGGGAGGGTTGTAGGGGCTGAAGGAGGTTACAGACATAGGTAGGCTTTTATGGGCTGAAGGTGGTTACAGAGATAGGGAAGGTTGTAGTGGGCTGGAGGATGTGTCAGAGATATGAGAGTTGTAGGGACTGGGGGAGGTTACAGAGATAGAGGAAGGTTGTAGGGACTGCAGGAGGTTACAGAGGTAGGTAGCATTGTAGGTCTTCAGAGAAGGTTACAGATATAGGGAGGGTTATAGGGACTGGAGGAGTTTACAATGATAGCGTGTGGTTCAGGGGCTGGAGGAGATTACAGAGATAGGGAGGCCAAGAGGGACTGGAGGGGTTTACACAGATTGGGTGTGTTGAAGTGTCTGGGGGACGATAAAGAGATAGGGAGTGTTGTAGGGGTTGGAGTGGTTTAGAGAGATAGGGAGGTTTTTAGAGGCTGGAGGTGTTCAAAGAGAATTGGAGGGTTGCAGGCGCTGGAGGAGGTTACAGAGATAGGGAGGGTTGTAGGGTCTGGAGGAGGTTACAAAGATCGGGAGGATTGTAGGGACTGGAGGAGGTTACAGAGATAGGGAGTGTTGTAGGAGCTGGAGGAGGTTACAGAAATAGGAAGGGTTTTAGGAGCTGGAGGAGGTTACAGAGATAGGGAGGGTTGTAGGTGCTGGAGGAGGTCACAGAGATAGGGAGGGTTGTAGGGGTGGAGGAGTATACAGAGATAGGGAGGGGTGTAGGGCCTTGAGGAGGTTACAGAGATAGGGAGTGGTGTATGGGCTGGAGGAGGTTATAGAGATAGCGAGTGTTGTAGGGGTTGGAGTGGGTTACAGAGATAGGGAGGGTTGTAGGGGCTTGAGGAGGTTACAGAGATAGGGAGGGTTGTAGGGGCTTGAGGAGGTTACAGAGATAGGGAGGGTTGTAGGGGCTTGAGGAGGTTACAGAGATAGGGAGGGGTGTAGGGGCTGGAGGAGGTTACAGAGATAGGGAGGGGTGTAGGGACTGGAGGAGGTTACAGAGATAGGGAGGGGTGTAGAGGCTGGAGGAGGTTACAGAGATAGGGAGGGGTGTATGGGCTGGAGGAGTTCACAGAGTTAGGGTGTGTTTTCGGGACTAGAGGAGATTACAGAGATAGTGATGTTTAAATGGGCTGGAGGAGTTTGCGAAGATAGAGCGGGCTATAGGGGCTGGAGCATATTGCAGAGAAGATGAGTGTTTCAGTGTCTGGAAGAGGTTACAGTGGTTGGGATTGTTTTATGGCCTGTAGTGGTTTGCTGAGATACGGAGGGATTTTTTGGCTGGAGGAGGTTACAGAGAAAGGGAGGGTTGTAGGGGTTGGAGTGGGTTACAGAGATAGGGAGGGTTTTAGAGGCTGGAGGAGTTCAAAGAGAAATGGAGGGTTGCAGGCGCTGGAGGAGGTTACAGAGATAGGGAGGGTTGTAGGAGCTGGAGGAGGTTACAGAGATAGGGAGGATTGTAGGGACTGGAGGAGGTTACAGAGATAGGGAGGGTTGTAGGAGCTGGAGGAGGTTACAGAGACAGGGAGGATTGTAGGGACTGGAGGAGGTTACAGAGATAGGGAGGGTTGCAGGGGCTGGAGGAGCTTACAAAGATAGGGAGGATTGTAGGGACTGGAGGAGGTTACAGAGATAGGGAGGGTTGTAGGAGCTGGAGGAGGTTACAGAGATAGGGAGGATTGTAGGGACTGGAGGAGGTTACAGAGATAGGGAGGGTTGTAGGAGCTGGAGGAGGTTACAGAGTTAGGGAGGGTTGTAGGTGCTGGAGGAGGTTACAGAGATAGGGAGGGTTTTAGGAGCTGGAGGAGGTTACAGAGATAGGGAGGGTTGTAGGGGCTGGAGGAGTTTACAGAGATAGGGAGGGGTGTAGGGGCTGGAGGAGTTTACAAAGATAGGGAGGATTGTAGGGACTGGAGGAGGTTACAGAGATAGGGATGGTTCTAGGAGCTGGAGGAGGTTACAGAGATAGGGAGGGTTGTAGGGGCTGGAGGAGGTTACAGAGATAGGGAGGATTGTTGGAGCTGGAGGAGGTTACAGAGATAGCGAAGGTTGTAGGGGCTGGAGGAGGTTACGGAGATAGGGAGGGTTGTAGGAGCTGGAGGAGTTTACAGAGATAGCGAATGTTGTAGGGGCTGCATGAGGTTACAGAGATAGGGAGGGGTGTAGGGGCTGGAGGAGGTTACAGGGATAGGGAGGGTTGTAGGAGCTGGATGAGGTTACAGGGATAAGGAGGGTTATAGGAGCTGGATGAGTTTACAGGGATAGCGACGGTAGTAGGGTCTGGAGGAGGTTACGGAGATAGTGTTTTAGGGACTGGACAAGGTTACAGTGAACGAGGGGCTTGTATAGCCCAACGGCGTTTTCAGAAATTATGGAGGGTTGTACGGGCTGGAAGTGTTTACCAATGTAGGGATGGTTGTCGCATCTAGAGGGTGTTACTGATATAGAGAGTATTGAAGGCTTTGGAGGAGATCACAGCGGCAGGGAGTGTTGCAGGGCCTGGGGTAGGTTACATAGATAGGGAGGGATGTTGGGATTGAGGTGGTTACAGATATAGGGAATGTTATAGGGGGCTGGAGGATGTGTCAGAGAAAGTGAGGGTTGTAGCTACTGGGGGAGGTTAGAGAGATAGAGCAATTTTGTAGGGACTGCAAGAGGTTACAGACGTATGTAGAATTGTATTGCTTCAGAGAAGGTTATAGAAATAGGGATGTTTATAGGGACTGGAGCAGTTTACAAAGATAGGGTATGGTTTAGGGGCTGGAAGAGATTACAGAGATAGGGAGGCCAGGAGGGACTGGAGGGGTTTACATAGATCGGGTGCATTGAAGAGACTGGAGAACGATGCAGAGATAGTGAGGGTTGTTGGGTCTGGAGGAGGTTACAGAGATAGGGAGTGTTGTAGCGTCTAAAGGAGGTTACAGAGATAGGTAGCGTTTTAGGGACTGGACAAGGTTACAGAGAACGAGAGGGTTGTACAGCCAGGCGGGGTTTTCAGAAATTAGGGAGGGTTGTAGGGTCTGAAGAAGTTTACAGAGATAGGTGTGGTTGTAGCATCTAGAGGGTGCTACAGATATAGTGAAGGCTTTGGAGGAGATAACAGAGATACGGATTGTTGCAGGGCCTGGAGTAGGTTACAGAAATAGTGAGTGCTGTATTACCCCTGACTCCACGTGCTTTAACATTTACCCCGGCCTCTTAGTGAGACCTTATCTAAGTCTATTTGAATTCCAATTGCACCACATGCACTGGTGTCCCCTATCTTTTCTACTCAAAAGGCTCCAGTAGATTAGTTAAGCATGATTCCCCTTTCATAAACCCATGCTGACATTGTCTAATCCTGTTAATGCTTTCCAAGTGTTCTGTTACCACATCCTTTTCCAATGGACTCTCGCATTCTTTCCACTTCTGATGTTAGGCTAACTGGTCTGTACTCTTGTTTCTTTCTCTCCCTCCTTTATTAAAATATCGGGTTACAATTGCCGCCCTCCAATCTGTAGGGACTGCTCCAGAATCTGCCGGATTTTGGAAGACGACCAGCATTGCATCCCATATTTCCAGGGCCGTATCCAAAAATTGGTTATCTACTATCTGCAGCTGGACACATGCCCTGCCCACAGGGCAGCCAGGGAGGCTGGAAGTGCCCATCACTTCCCACATAGTGCAGGAGGAGCATACCACGGGTGCGGGCTCTGCTGCCATGACCTCCCTTTAGATTATGCTTGTTAGTTGCTCCCCTTAATGAACGCTAATTATGCATTCACACCACTACATTCCCAAGTCCTCCACTTATTTTGTTTGACCTAATGGGCTGCAGCAGTTTAATTAGTAGAAAACATAGAGGTAGAAGTGCTCGCCTGACCCCCCTTACCAATCATGTGTCTGAATCAAGTCATCACTTTGTACTCCACGTCCTGAAGATCCTGAGGTTCTGCCTCCCCTCCCTGGCCTCAGCCTTTGTCTTTCACGCCTTTCTATGTCGCTAAGCATCACATGCTCTCTCATGGTGGGTAGTATTGGCAACAGTTCAAGATACACGACGAAATGTTGATATACATCACAACATCCCCCTTTCTTTTCAAAATTAAATTTGCAACCCCACAACTAATAAGAATGAAAATTCCGGGTTACAGGAGGACATAAACTGGATAGGCCATTAGTGCAAGACCCTCGGCCATCAGCTAGCTAGAGTGGGAGTTGAGCCCCGATCTTAAGGCTGAGTGGCACGGGCGCTGCCCACTATAGCAGATGAGCTCCTTGCTGAAACTTAGCGGAGTGATGCTGAGGGCAGGATTGTTGCTGGGATTTGAGGAGCTGGGGAACTTTAAGGCTAATGCCCGGTGAACATTATAACTCGCTTGTGCTGTGGCCTTCTTCAGCGATATGAAATTCAACCATGAAACTTGACACATGAGGTGGACATTGCAATTTCAAGGTGAGATGTGTTAGTCGAATCCGGGGCATCGGAGAAGTCAAAACCAAGCACAGTAACTTTCTTTATTGAGAGAGTTTATTGAGTAGATGAGTCTCAAAAATCTCCTTTCACACAACCAGTGTCCCAGCTGCCCCTATTTATACATGACCCCTTATAACCAATAAATTGATGAAGAGGAAAACTCATGAATTAATTAAAGGGGTGTGTAACAATAATAGAAACTTCAAAAGGAGGCTTAACTATTCAAATTAAAGCGATGTCCCTGGGGTTGAGTATGAATCCAGGGCTCGCGGCGGCCACCGGTCATGGAAGCATTTCCTATTTATAGGCCATTTTTGTAAAACAAAATAAATAAATTAAACTAGAACTCAATGGGGAGGGGTGGTGGTGGGGTGGTGACAGCCCCTGGTGGGGCACTGTAATTGAAACAATAACGCTATAGGAAGCTTAAAAAGCTAAATCAAGAGGCTGTTTATGTGGGTGATGGCGCACACCAGACCCAGCATTGACCACTTGTCACGGAAGGATTCCCTATTTATACGTGTTTAAAGACAATTATCAGCTACCGCCTGTTTCTCTAACCCTTAACAATGTAATTGACGTGATCTGAACAACCATTAACAACGTCATTGACGTGACATGAACAAACCTACAAAAATATGATTAGCATGACTTTAACAAGCCAGATGACCTTCAGTCATCTGTGACAGGACCGACGCTATGGATCGGGGTGGTGACCTTTTTGAGTTAGCTGGAAGGCAGCCATTTGACGTGGAGACATTTTGTTTCACAATCCCGGCTCCACCACAGGGAAAGCCATACATTGAGCACGGTGGAACATTTTGTACAGGTGTGAGCGATGCACTGGTTGAATTCACAACGCTAGCTGGCCATCGGTTCTCAGTTTCTCAGGAATTGAAGAATTGGGGCAAAGGGATGTTTCAGCATAACCTTCACCTGCTCCCTGAACTTGGACTGGGTCACGGCGTAGATACAAGTGTTTGTGCAGCAGCTCAGGAGCTGCAGCATGAAGCCCAGCTCCGACATAAAATAAGGTAGGTACATGGACTGATGACCCATCCAAAACATCCGGATCCAGATGGAATAAACCATTAGGGTCGACCATAACAGGATGAAACTCCCCGAGATCACAAACAGCAAAATGATGGATTTCCTTCGACTCTCCATCTCCGGGTCTCTGGGGTTCTCCCCACTGCTGGGAGCCCGGAGTCTCCTGCGGACTCTGCTGCTCACTAAGATGTGTCTGACGGTGAGAACGTTGAGCAGTAGGATCAGGACAAATGGGACGCAGGGGGTCAGGATCTGATGCAGGAACTCGATTGCGGTCCAGAGCGGTGAGAAATCAGCATACCATGCTATCCGGCAAAACCAGGGTTGATTGAGCAGCACATACCTCCCTGTCAGCATAAAATACCAGAAAATATTCTTCAAACCGCTCAGCGCTGTCACTGTCCCCAGAACCACAGCCGCCGTTCTCTCGGTGCAATATTTACTTTTCAGCTTCCGGCAACAAATGGCCACGAATCGATCAAAGGTGAAAGCGACGGTGAACCAGACGGAACAGTCAGTGACTGCGTACACCAGGACAGCGTGGATGTTACACACGGGGATGGACTCCAGGAAAACAAATTCTTCCTTAAAAACAATCGGAATTTGTCTCAGTATCAGGTCGAGGATGGTGACCAGCAGATCCGACGCTGCCATGGCCACCAAGTAGCGAGTAACACAGTTGGAGAGACCGCAGTTTCCTCGAGATAAGATCACAATCGTCACTGAGTTATCTGGGAGTGAGGAAAATGAACAGGGACATTATGCATTAAAGCCGGAGCAAAGTTACCAGTTTATCTGAGGGCTTAGTGACATTTTGAAATGTGTTACACTACCCAGTGATGGTCTGGAATGATTGCACTTGTGACAAGGTTACCTGGTGGAAACAGGGGCCATCACTGACTGGAGTCAAAGTGGACATTATTATTCGTTGTGAAGTAACATCAGAGGATGTGCTGCCAAACATCAATACCCAGTGACCCTGGCTTACTAGAAGCAGAGTAAGACTATGTTTCCCCTTCCAGCATTGAACTGGTGCCTGCAAGAAGGGTGCACACCAAAGAAAGGAGTGGATGAAATTCAACCAGGGTCAGAAAATTATTTGTAGCTTTGTGTTTCAGAATCCACAAGCCATTTTAAGGTTCATTGAAAGTGCAACCTGGGACAAAAAATGGCTCGTACCAACAACATTAGCCAAAACATTGGTGTTCATGTTCAATCTGATGTTGTTTTATTAGTTGCGTGAGATGTGGGCATTGACGGCTGGGCCCAGAATTGTTGCCCGTCCCTTATTGGACCCTTGAGAAGGTGGTGGGTGAGCCGCCTGCTTGAGCCGCTGCAGTCCCCGTGCAGTGTACGTACACCCACGGCGCTGTTAGGGAGGGAGTTCCAGGATTTTGTCCCGTGTGGTGTAGGTACACCCACGGTGCTGTCAGGGAGGGAGTTCCAGGAATTTGTCCCCGTGTGGTGTAGGTACACCCACGGTGCTGTTAGGGAGGGGGCTCCAGGATTTTTTCTGTGTGGCGTAGGTACACCCACAGCGCTGTTAGGGAGGGTGTTCCAGGATTTTTTCCCCGTGTGGTGTAGGCACACCCACAGCGCTGTTAGGGAGGGTGTTCCAGGAATTTGTCCGGTGTGGTGTAGGTACACCCAGGGCGCTGTTAGGGAGGGAGTTCCAGGATTTTTTCCCATATGGTGTAGGTACACCCAGGGCGCTGTTAGGGAGGGAGTTCCAGGATTTTGTCCCATATGCTGTAGGTACACCCACGGCGCTGTGAGGGAGGGAGTTCCAGGATTTTGTCCCGTGTGGTGTAGGTACACCCACGGCGCTGTTAGGGAGGGAGTTCCAGGATTTTGTCCCGTGTGGTGTAGGTACACCCATGGCGCTGTTAGGGAGGGAGTTCCAGGATTTTGTCCCCTGTGTGGTGTAGGTACACCCACGGCGCTGTTAGAGAGGGGGTTCCAGGATTTTGTCCCCGTGTGGTGTAGGTACACCCACGGCGCTGTTAGGGAGGGAGTTCCAGGATTTTGTCCCCTGTGTGGTGTAGGTACACCCACGGCGCAATGAGGGAGGGAGTTCCAGGATTTGGACCCAGTGGCAATGAAGGAACGGCCGTTATATCTCCAAGTCAGGATGGTGAGGGGCTCGGAGGGAACTTCCTGGTCGTGATGTTCCCAGTGTGTCTGCTGCCCTCGTCCTTCTAGACGGTAGAGGTCGTGGGTTTGGGCGGCGCTGTCGAAGGAGCCTTGGTGAGTTGCTGCAGTGCATCTCCGTTTTTCTGTGAGTCCGCGGGTCTGAGTCCCACGTGATGGGGGCAAGGAAGCTGCGTCCAAAACCTGATCGCTGGGCTGGCGATCAAGAGACACTCCCACATCCCTGGCTGTGTGGTGGGGAGGGGCCCTACATGCCGGTGCGATTGAAATTCAGACCCCAAAACCGGAGATGGACATCCCGGCAACACCAAACCACCCTCGTTCGTGGCATCAAACCAGCGGATTTGCGAATGCCCCTCTCGGATGGATATCTGCCCCCCCCCACCCCAATACCACACTCGCCCAACCTTGAATGCACCAGACACCCACCCAACAGCACCCCCCCCAACCCTCACAGCCCTCGGTGTGTGACTCTCAGCTACCCTCCTCCGATAGGTAACCTGGAAATCCAACCCAGATCGAGGGGGCAGTTAGGGACAGGGGTAACTGATAGGTGGCCCACCTTCCCATGGAGAGGGGTATAGGGGCAGGTTGAGTTACCAGTTAGGAGATCCCTTCCGGCACTCGCCAGTGACAGTGTGTTGAGGGGGGGCTGGGGTGGGTGTGCGGTGGGGGTAAGAGTGGGGGAGGTGACTGAGCGAGACTGGAAAGCAGGTTGGAGTCTCTCCACCGTCAGCATCCACAGCTCCTGAACACAACATGCGTTTGGAAACCCATTTACCCACAGCGGCGACCTGTAACACAGCAGCTCCGATACTCACTGCCCATCCCTACCACAGCGAGGAGAGGGTAGGAAACCTTTCCCATGGCGACGAGGGTATCTTGTATCTGCCACTCTAGTTCAACGCTGATTCCCATTGGTGGTCGCCTTCGGTGTCTTCCTCTGCCCGCCTCCCTTTCTCTCCGTCTCTCTCTGTCTCTCTCTGTCTCTGTCTCTCTCTGTCTCTCTCTCTCTCTGTCTCTCTCTGTCTCTGTCGCTCTCTCTCTCTCCCTGTCTCTCTATCTCTCTCTGTCTCTCCCTGTCTCTCTATCTCTCTCTGTCCCTCTCTGCCTCTGTCTCTCTCTGTCTCTGTCCCTCTCTGTCTCTGTCTCTGTCTCTGTCTCTCTCTGTCTCTCTCTCTCTCTCTCTGTAGCCGCTGATCCCTCTTGCTACTGGAGGTGATGCTCTCACTGTCACAATGGGTCCACACACCGATCGCAGTCCCCTTATTAAAGGAAGAGGGGAAGGCCTCAGGGACACCATTAGGGTCCCCGGTGGGGGTTGGGGGGATGGTTAAACCCACATTACTTGCAGCCACTGAACAAACAAGGGCAGTTAACCCCTTGGTAACCCAACACGTTTCATGGAGCACCAAACATGATGGAAGGCAGTGTCAGAGTGAGAACCCCACCCCCCACAAGCAGCAGCGCAGGGCTGGCCCCCATTTATTTCCCGGGGCAGTCGTGGATCAGACAGCAGGGTATTTAAGTCTGAGGTGAGGTGGGTGGTAAGTGTCCCTGGGCGGAGAGAGGCTGCCCCCTCCTGGTGGGGAGCCTGGAGCAGTGATAAAGGCCCCCTGCCCAAAGTGGGCCTCGCCCATGTCCCAAAGGGTGGTCAACACAGGCATCACTTAAAAGGCCAGAGTGCACATCGATTCAATTCCTCACCACAGATCTGACTTAAACTCACCTCGAGACATGTTGAGATACACACATCTATAGGTACATCACAAAATGGGACAAATATCCTTTCCGGAGTGTGGGAATATCTCCATGGATCAGCAGGACAGAGGTGCAGAGTGTTACTGAATGGGTGAGAGATGGGGATGTGCAGATGTGCAAAGGGACCTGGGTCTCCTTGTCCAGGACTCACTGGAAGACAATATGCAGGTGCAGCAAGGGTTCAGGAAGGTGAATGGTTTGCTGGACCCCCCTCGCGAGGGGTTCTTGAGTACAGGAGGGGGCAAGTCTTCCTTCACCTGTGTAGAGCCTTGGTTGGAGCTCACTTGTATTATTCTGTGCAGTTCTGGAAAAGTTGAGGCTGAACGATTCGTTACAATCTTCTGTCGGAGGTGCCGAGTGGATGATCCATCTCAGCCTCCTCCGGAGGCTCCCAGCATCACAGATGCCAGTCTTCAGCCAATTCGATTCACTCCACGTGATATCAAGAAACGGCTGAAGGCACTGGATACTGCAAAGGCTGTGGGCCCTGACAATATTCTGGCAATGGAACTGAATACTTCTGCTCCACGACTTGCGGTGCCCCTAGCCAAGCTGTTCCAGTACAGCTACAACACTGACATCTACCCCGCTATGTGGGAAATTGCCCAGGCATGTCCTGTACACAAAAAGCAGGACAAATCCAACCCAGCCAACTACCGCCCCATCAGTCTACTCTCCATCATCGGTAAAGTGATGGAAGGGGTCATCAACAGAGCTACCAAGCGTCACTTGCTTAGCAATAACCTGCTCACTGATGCCCAGTTTGGGTTCCGCCAGGGCCACTCAGCTCCTGACCTCATTACAGCCTTGGTTCAGACATGCATAACAGAGCTGAACTCCTGAGGTGAGTTGAGAGTGACTGCCCTTGACATCAAGGCAGCATTTGACCGAGTGTGGCATCAAGGAGTCCCAGCAAAACTGGAGTCAATGGGAATCAGGGGGAAAACTCTCCACTGGTTGGAGTCATACCCAGCACAAAGGAAGATGGTTGTGGTTGTTGGAGGTCAGTCATCTCAGCTCCAGGACATCACTGCAGGAGTTCCTCAGGGTTAATGTCCTCGACCCAACCATCTTCAGCTGCTTCATCAATGACCTTCCTTCCATCATAAGGTCAGAAGTGGGGATATTCGCTGATGATTGCACAATGTTCAGCACCTTTCACCACTCCTCAGATACTGAAGCAGCCCCATGTCCAAATGCAGCAAGACCTGGACAATATCCAGACTCAGGGCTGACAAGTGGCAAGTAACATTCACACCACACAAGTGTCAGGCAATGACCATCTCCAACAAGAGAGAATCCAACCATCTCCCCTTAATGTTCAACAGTACTGACATCACTGAATCCCTGACTGTCAACATCCTGGGGGTTACTATTGACCAGTAACTGAACTGGGACCAGCCATATAAATACTGTGGATAGAAGAGCTGGTCAGAGGCTGGGAATCCTGCGGACAGTAACTCACCTCCTGACTCCCCCCAAAGCATGTCCACCATCTAGAAGGCACATCTCAGGAGTGTGATGGGATACTCCCCACTTGCCTGGATGAGTGCGGCTCCCACAACACTCAAGAAGCTTGACACCGTCCAGGACAAAGCAGCCCCCCGCTCGATCGGCACCCCATCCACAAACATTCACTCCCTCCACCACCGACGCACAGTGGCAGCAGTGTGTGTACCATCTACAAGATGCACTGCAGCAACTCGCCAAGGCTTCTTCGACAGCGCCGCCCAAACCCATGACCTCTACCATCTAGAAGGACGAGGGCAGCAGACACATGGGGAACATCACCACCTGGAAGTTCCCCTCCGAGCCCCTCACCATCCCGACATGGAAATATATCGGCCGTTCCTTCACTGTCGCTGGGGTGAAAATCTTGGAACACCCTCACCAACAGGGCCGTGGGTGTACCTACACCACACGGACAAAATCGTGGAACTCCCTCCCTAACTGCACCAACAGTGTACCTACACCTCATGGGACAAAATCCTGGAACTTCCTCCCTAACAGCGCCGTGGGTGTACCAACACCACACGGACAAAATCCTGCAACTCCCTCCCTAACAGCGCCGTGGGTGTACCTACACCAGACGGAAAAAATGCTGGAACTCCCTCCCTAACAGTACCGTGGGTGTACCTACACCACACGGGGACAAAATCCTGGAACACCCTCCATAACAGCGCCGTGGGTGTACCTACACCACACAGGGACAAAATCCTGGAACTCCCTCCATAACAGCGCCGTGGGTGTACCTACACCACACAGGGACAAAATCCTGGAGCTCCCTCCCAAACACCACTGTGGGTGTACCTACATCAGACGGGACAAAATCCTGGAACTCCCTCCCTAACAGCACCGTCGGCGTACCTACATCACACGGGACAAAATTCTGGAAAACCCTCCCTAACAGCGCCGTGAGTGTACCTAAACCACATGGACGAAATGCTGGAACTCCCCCCCCTAACATCACTGTGGGTGTACCTACACCACTCTGGACAAATCCTGGAACTCCCTCCCTAACAGCGCCGTGGGTGTACCCACAACACATGGACAAAATCCTCAAAGTCCCTCCCTAACAGCGCTGTGGGTGTACCTACACCACACGGACAAAATCCTGGAACCCCCTCCCTAACAGTGCCATGGGTGTACTTACACCACACGGGGACTGCAGCGGTTCAAGAAGGTGGCTCACCCACCACCTTCTCAAGGGGCAATTAGTGATGGGCAATAAATGCAGGTCTAATTAGCAATGCTTATATCCCATGGATGAATAACAATAATAAAAATATTATTAACATCTATCTCTTTTGACCTCCAGTCACCTCTGCATGTCCTTATACTGACGTTTCCCTTCCTAGGAATATACTTCGACTCTACCTGAGCTCTCCCCATGAAGGTCGCCCAATTTCCCTCCAGCCTATGATTCTAATTCATTCGACCCAAATACATCGTTACCCCATTGAGGTTGGCTTTCCCCCAGTGACTAATTCTTACTCTCGGTTGGTCTTTGTCCTTCTCCATCGCCAGACTAAACCTTATATACTGATCAAAGTCCCCGAAATGCTCCCCCTCTGAGTCTTGATCCAATTGGCCCACCTCATTTCTAAGAACCGGGTCAGGCAGTACTTGTTGGACTGGGATCATTCTGCTTTAGAAAATGCTCCTCAGTACCCGCGAGGAGCTCTTGCCCCTCTCTGCCCTTCAAACTTTCACCATCCCAGTCTATATTTGAATAATTAAAATCCCCCATCATAAATACAATATAAATCTTGCACCTCTGTGTAATTTCCTTGTAGATTTGTTCCTCTATGGCATTCCCATCAGTTGGTGGCCTAACGAATACACCGAGCTGTGCTAATTTTGTTGCTTAGTTCTAGCTAAATAGATTCTGCCCTTGAGCCCCTCTGGCCATCCCTGTGTCTCCAGTGCTGAAATTCTCTGCTCCACCAATGCTGACACTCCTGCCCCTTCCCACCAAAATGTATCCTTCAGTCCGCCTTGCATTAAAGTTCATTGGCCATGTGTCTGTCCATTTTGGCATATATCCAGTCAAGTCTCACTACTCTCCCCCTCACAAGTACAGGTTCTGTGCCACCCACATCTAAAAGCTCTTTTCGAACTCCCGCCTACCCAGCATGAACCAGGTTAGCCCCATCAGCCACCCTCATTACGTTGTCAGCAATTAGATCCAACTGACCTTCTCATGGAGAGGGGGCACCAGGGACTCTAAGACCCAACAGGCCTTGGGAGTGTCACGCATGCGCGAGCCTAGGGTGGACATCTCATGTTTTGTTCCAATTCATCGGGCCGGAGAAGGGGAGGGTCCAGTGTGCCTGTGCCAAAACAGAAAACAGCATGGAAACCGTATCATGTGACCCAGGATCGGAGCGCCATAGCCAAAGTTGTTCCCAAACAGCGGCGGGCAGGGAGACGGGGCAGAGAGATGTCCCAGCAATGCAGAAAGAAGGGCAGACAAAGAGGATGAAGGCAGCAAAGAAGGGGTTGTGGTTGGCAGATGTTAACTGGAGATGCTCCAGGGGAAGCCCTGGTGATTGATGCAGTGGCAGGAGTTGGTGACTCCATGTTGGGGTGAAGGTACCCCTTTCCAGAAGTTATTCAGCTCGGCGCAGGTAAAGAGCTGTGGTTCTGATCATGGGTCACTGCCAGAGAGGAGACCCAGGAATCCAGAGGAGTGGAACGTCGGGAGACGAGATTGAAACTCTGCAAGGACGCCTGTCAATGAGGTCACCAAGTTGGGCTGGTAACTGGAGCGAGTTCAAGGCAAGATCTTTGAATGCAAAGAGAGAGGGAGAGAGAGAGAAAGAGGGAGAGAGAGAAAGCCAGAATTTCAGTCAGTGTGGTTGACTCGCAATGCTTACTGACGTCTGGGTGGTTGCCTGAAAAATCCATGGAACCTGTTTGGGTGTCGTCTGCCCTTGATTTTGCAATGTGGTGTGCTCAACCACAGTTTACCGGGTAATTCACATATCACACGGGTGAATGATGGTCTTTCAGGTCGATGTTGCAATTTTTAAAAATCTTTCGCCCTTGTGTAAAAAATGTCATTTTTGTGTGTGACCAAATCCCAGGAAACCTTGTCGGTTTATTCCCTTAACAAGTGACTTCAATCTCCAACTTTGTCTACTTTAAACATGACCTTTCCGCTCTCTAACTGCATTGTACCAAAAACTGTGGGTTCTACGCTGGATCATTCCTTTCAGTCACCACTTGCCTTTAACAAGTCCCTCGCCCTTGTCAATCATTCACCCACGCTTTGTCAAAGAATTCTTTCTCAATCCGAGATTGTGGCCTCGGGAGTTCTCTCCCAACCCCCACAGTCAGCTGACCGCTCTGGAATTTACACGGGTCGGCCATCTCTCATTTCTTAAAGGCGCAGTCACTTCAGTGAACATCCGGCCCTCTCACGCTGCTCCCACACGCAAGGAGGGTTGAAAGGTTCCGGACACTGCCCTCCACCATTCCCAACATTGCTGCCGTCCGCAAGTCTCACACTTCCCACCCAGCCCGGGTGAAATGCCCCACTTGGGGGCGGTGGAAGAGGTGTTGGATTGGAAGGGGTTAACTTTTCAATATTCTGTCATGGTTGTGCACATCGGTGGCTGAGCCAGAATTCGTTGTCCATCCCTTATTGCCCCCTTGAGAAGGTGGAGGGCGAGAAGCCTTCTTGAGCCGCACTAGGATTTTGTCCGTGTGGTGTAGGTACACCCACGGTGCTGTTAGGGAGGGAGTTCCAGGATTTTGTCCGTGTGGTGTAGGTACACCCACGGCGCTGTTAGGGAGGGAGTTCCAGGATTTTATCCCATGTGGGGTAGGTACACCCACGGCGCTGTTAGGGAGGGAGTTCCAGGATTTTGTCCCGTGTTGTGTAGGTACACCAATGGCGCTGTTAGTGAGGGAGTTCCAGGATTTTGTCCCCGTGTGGTGTAGGTACACCCACGGCGCTGTTAGGGAGGGAGTTCCAGGATTTTGTCCCGTGTGGTGTAGGTACACCCATGGTGCTGTTAGAGAGGGAGTTCCAGGATTTTGTCCCATGTGGTGTAGGTACACCCATGGCGCAGTTAGGGAGGGAGTTCCAGGATTTTGTCCATGTGGTGTAGGTACACCCACGGCGCTGTTAGGGAGGGAGTTCCAGGATTTTGTCCCCGTGTGGTTTACGTACACCCACGGTGCTGTTAGGGAGGGAGTTCCAGAATTTTGTCCCGTGTGGTGTAGGTACACCCACGGTGCTGTTAGGGTGGGATTTCCAGGATTTTATCCTGTGTGGTGTAGGTACACCCACGGCACTGTTAGGGAGGGAGTTCCAGGAATTTTTCCCATGTTGTGTAGTTACACTCACAGCGCTGTTAGGGAAGGAGTTCCAGGATTTTGTCCCTTGTGGTGTAGATACACCCACAGCGCTGTTAGTGAGGGAGTTCCAGGATTTTGCCCCCGTGTGATGTAGGTACACCAACAGCGCTGTTAGGGAGGGAGTTCCAGCATTTTGTCCCGTGTGGTGTAGGTACACCCACGGCGCTGTTAGGGAGTGAGTTCCAGGATATTGTCTCCAGCGACAGTGAAGGAACGGCCGATATATATACAATATGGGATTGTGAGGGGCTCAGAGGGGAACTTCCAGGTCGAGGTTTTCCCCATGTGTCTGCTGCCCTCGTCCTACTAGATGGTAGAGGTCGTGGGTTTGGGCGGCGCTGTCGAAGGAGCCTTGGCGAGTTGCTGCAGTGCATCTAGTAGATGGTACACACACTGCTGCCTCTGTGCGTCGGTTGTGGAGGGAGTGAATGTTTGTGGATGGAGTGCCGATCGAGCGGGGGGCTGCTTTGTCCTGGACGGTGTCGAGCTTCTTGAGTGTTGTGGGAGCTGCACTCATCAAGGAAACTGGGGAGTGTCCCATCAAACTCCTGACTTGTGCCTTGTAGATGGTGGACAGGCTTTGGGGGTGTCAGGAGGTGAGTTACTCTCCACAGGATTCCCAGCCTCTGAGCTGCTCTTGTAGCCACAGTATTTATATGGCTGGTCCCAGTTCAGTTTCTGGTCAATGGTAGCCCCCAGGATGTTGATAGTGGGGGATTCAGTGATGGTAATGCCATTGAATGTCAAGGGGGCGATGGTTGAATTCTCTCTTGTTGGAGATGGTCATTGCCTGGTACTTGTGTGGTGTGAATGTTACTTGCCACTTGTCAGCCCTGAGCCTGGATATTGTCCAGGTCTTGCTGCATTTGGACATGGACTGCTTCAGTATCTGAGGAGTCTCGAATGGTGCTGAACATTGTGCAATCATCAGCGAACATCCCCACTTCTGACCTTATGATGGAAGGAAGGTCATTGATGAAGCAGCTGAAGGTGGTTGGGCCGAGGACACTACCCTGAGGAACTCCTGCAGTGATGTCCTGGAGCTGAGGTGACTGACCTCCAACAACCACAACCATCTTCCTTTGAGAGTGTTTGTTTGAATCTTCCTTTGTTGTTAGTCTGCACTTGTTTGTTAAGTGACTGTCAGTAATGTCAGTCCCTGCAGACCCCAGCTGTGCCACAGGAAGTATTCCCTCTTCCAATAATAATGAGTTACTTCCAATGTGTTATCCCTTTGCTGCGATTGGAAAACCCATTAAACCACGTGTGACATAATCTGATCTGAAACCCGTGTTACTCACTAAGAGAATAAAGCCAAAGGATTCCTTGATTTTAAAACGACAGAAGACATTTTACTGCACAAGATTCAGGAAAGCCAAACAGCTAATTTTGGGATGTAACTTGCACATACCTGGGCTGTGTATTTGGCTGGTACCCAATGAGCACTGGGGAAATGTATCCCACAAACCCCCTCACAACTGCAACCTGGTGGTTTCCATAAGACCATAAGACATAGGAGCAGAAATTAGGCCATTCAGCCCATCGAGTCTGCTCCGCCATTCAATCATGGCTGATAAGTTTCTCAACCCCATTCTCCCGCCTTCTCCCCGTAACCTTTGACCCCCCTTACCAATCAAGAACCTATCTATCTCACTCTTAAATACACTCAATGACCCGGCCTCCGCAGCCTTCTGTGGCAATGAATTCCATAGATTCACCACTCTCTGGCTAAAGAAGTTTCTCCTCATCTCTGTCCTAAAAGGTCTTCCCTTTACTCTGAGGCTGTGCTCTCGGGTCCTAGTCTCTCCTACTAATGGGAACATCTTCCCCACGTCCACTCTATCCCGGCCTTTCAGTATTCTGTAAGTTTCAATCAGATCCCCCCCCTCATCCTTCTAAACTCCATCGAGTATAGACCCAGAGTCCTCAAACCTTCCTCATATGTTAAGCCTTTCATTCCTGGGATCGTTCTCGTGAACCTCCTCTGGACCCTCTCCAGGGCCAGCACATCCTTCCTGAGATACACGGGGCCCAAAATTGCTCACAATATTCTAACTGTGGTCTGACCAGAGCCTTATAAAGTCTCAGCAACACATCCCTGCTTTTATATTCCAGTCCTCTCGAAATAGATGCCAACATTGCATTTGCCTTCCTAACAACCGACTCAACCTGCAAGTTAACCTTAAGAGAATCCTGGACTAGGACTCCCAAATCCCTTTGCACTCCAGATTTCTGAATTCTCTCCCCCATTTAGAAAATAGTCTCTGCCATTATTCTTCCTTCCGAAGAGCATGACCTCACACTTACCCACGTTGTATTCCATCTGCCACTTCTTTGCCCATTCTCCTAACCTGTCCAAATCCTTCTGCAGCACCCCACCCCCCCCACACTAAAATATTGCATGGCAATTGCCAGGCGGTGGGAATCATCCAATAATGCAATTCAAACTGCAAAGTTTGGAGGATAAGGGCAACGCTGCAGCGATTGTTATGCAGAAATGCTTCAAGATTCTGGGTAACTATGGCACTGACGGGAGTGCGCACAAACCCTCTACCCCTCCCCAGGGGACAACCGCCCTCCCCCCCAATCCCTCCCCCAAGGAGCTATCCCTCCATTCCGCCCCCAAAGAGTACCCACAAACAGCTTCGGGTCTCTCCGACACCTTCGACGACCCTCATCGTCCCCCAGGGCCTGACTGCTTAAAATTCCCAGTCCCAGACCCCGATTGCTGACTCCCAACCCCCGGCTGGTCCATATCCTGGCAACACCCACCCCCCCATGACAGACTCCCGCTCCTGACCCAAAAAGAGAAACATGGTTGGATCAACCGAATTCCCGAGGTAAGCAGTAGCGCACAGATCAGCAATCCAACTCACCTGCCCCTCCAATGGAAGTTGCGCCCCCATGACCGATCTCACACACAAACATCCAGAAATAACACGAGGGAATTGAGAAGTGATGGACGAGTGGTCATCAAATATGCAACCAACGGGTCATTAAATGGGAGGCGCAGCCAAAACCGGTTCCACGAATTTCTGATCGGAACACCCTCCAGACGTCAGTGAGCACTGTGAGCCACAAAGTGAATTTAAACCTCTGTATCCCTCATTAGTTATTTCAGTCCCTGTCCTTCATCCTTCAGAGGACCTGATCTGATTAATGGGCAAGGTGATTGGCATCAATTTCACTGCCACAACAATCACAATAAAGACAGGAAGACATAATTTGGCAGATCGTTCCAGATCCCTGATTGTAAAAGTGCCTTGAGGAGGTTACAGAGACAGGGAAAGGTGTAGGGGCTGGAGGAGGTTACAGAGATAGGGAGGGGTGTAGGGGCTGGAGGAGGTTACAGAGATAGGGAGGGTTGTAGGGGCTGGAGGTGGTTACAGAGATGGGGAGGGGTGTAGGGGCTGGAGGAGGTTACAGAGATAGGGAGGGGTGTAGGGGCTGGAGGAGGTTACAGAGATAGGGAGGGGTGTAGGGGCTGGAGGAGGTTACAGAGACAGGGAAAGGTGTAGGGGCCTGGAGGAGGTTACAGAGATAGGGAGGGGTGTAGGGGCTGGAGGAGGTTGCAGGGATAGGGAGGGTTCTAGGGGCTGAAGGAGGTTACAGAGATAGGGAGGGGTGTAGGGTCTGGAGGAAGATACAGAGATAGGGAGGGGTGTAGGGGCTGGAGGAGGTTACAGAGATAGGGAGGGGTGTAGGGGTTGGAGGAGGTTACAGAGATTGGTAGGTGTTTAGGTGCTGGAGGAGTTTACCACAATAGGGAGATTTCTGGGGACTGGAGGATGTTACAGAGATAGGGAGGGCTGTAGAGGCTGGAGGTGGTTTGAGAGATAAGGAGGGTTGAGGGGCTGGTGGAGTTTACAGAGATAGTGAGGGTTGTGGGGGCTGGAGGAGGTTACAGATATAGGGAGGGTTGTAGGGGCTGGAAGATTTTACAGAGATAGGGAGGATTGTAGGGGCTGGAGGAGGTTACAGAGATAGGGAGGGGTGTAGGGTCTGGAGGAGGTTACAGAGATAGGGAGGGGTGTAGGGGCTGGAGGAGGTTACAGAGATAGGGAGGGTTGTAGGGGCTGGAGGAGTTAACAGAGATAGGGAGTGGTGTAGGGGCTGGAGGAGGTTACAGAGATAGGGAGGGTTTCAGGTGCTGGAGGAGGTTAAAGAGATAGGGAGGATTGAGGGACTGGAGTAGGTTACAGATTTTGGGTGGTTTGGAGGGGCTGGAGGAGGTTAAAAAGATAGCGAGGGTTGTTAAGAGCTGGAGGAGGTTACAGAGATAGGGTGTGTTGTACTGCCTGGAGGAGGTTATGGGATAGGGAGCGGTGTAGTTGACTGGAGGAGTTTACTGAGATAGGGACGGTTGTCAGGGCTACAGGAGGTTACAGAAATAGGGAGGGTTGTTGGGGCTGGAGGTGATTACAGAGATAGGGAGTGGTGTATGGACCTGAGGAGGTAACTGAGATTGGGAGGGTTGTAGGGGCTGGAGGAGGTTACAGACATAGGTACGCTTTTATGGGCTGAAGGTGGTTACAGAGATAGGGAAGGTTGTAGGGGGCTGGAGGATGTCTCAGAGATATGAGGGTTGTAGGGATTGGGGGAGGTGACAGAGATAGAGGAAGGTTGTAGGGACTGCAGGAGGTTACAGAGGTAGGTAGCATTGTAGGTCTTCAGAGAAGGTTACAGATATAGGGAGGGTTATAGGGACTGGAGGAGTTTACAATGATAGCGTGTGGTTCAGGGGCTGGAGGAGATTACAGAGATAGGGAGGCCAAGAGGGACTGGAGGGGTTTACACAGATCGGGTGTGTTGAAGTGTCTGGGGGATGATAAAGAGATAGGGAGTGTTGTAGGGGTTGGAGGAGATTACAGAGATAGGGATTGTTGTAGGGGTAGGAGTGGGTTACAGAGATAGGGAGGGTTGTAGGGGCTGGAGGAGGTTACAGAGATATGGAGGGCTGTAGGGGCTGGAGGAGGTTACAGAGATAGGGAGGGGTGTAGGGGCTGGAGGAGGTTACAGAGATAGGGAGGGGTGTAGGGGCTGGAGGAGGTTACAGAGATAGGGAGGGGTGTAGGGGCTGGAGGAGGTTACAGAGATAGGGAGGGGTGTAGGTGCTGGAGGAGGTTACAGAGATAGGGAGGAGTGTAGGGACTGGAGGAGGTTACAGAGATAGGGAGGGGTGTAGGGACTGGAGGAGCTTACAGAGATAGGGAGGGTTGTAGGAGCTGGAGGAGGTTACAGAGATAGGGAGGGTTGTAGGTGCTGGAGGAGGTTACAGAGATAGGGAGGGTTGTAGGGGCTGGAGGAGGTTACAGAGATAGGGAGGGGTGTAGGGGCTGGAGGAGGTTACAGAGATAGGGAGGGGTGTAGGGGGCTGGAGGAGGTTACAGAGATAGGGAGGGTTGTAGGGGCTGGAGGAGTTAACAGAGATAGGGAGTGGTGTAGGGGCTTGAGGAGGTTACAGAGATAGGGAGGGTTGTAGGGGCTGGAGGAGTTAACAGAGATAGGGAGTGGTGTAGGGGCTTGAGGAGGTTACAGAGATAGGGAGTGGTGTATAGAATGGAGGAGGTTATAGAGATAGCGAGTGTTGTAGGGGTTGGAGTGGGTTACAAAGATATAGAGGGTTGTAGGGGCTTGAGGAGGTTACAGAGATAGGGAGTGGTGTATGGGCTGGAGGAGGTTACAGAGATAGGGAGGGGTGTAGGGGCTTGAGGAGGTTACAGAGATAGGGAGTGGTGTATGGGCTGGAGGAGGTTATAGAGATAGCGAGTGTTGTAGGGGCTGGAGGAGGTTACAGTGACAGGGATTTTTTTAGGTGCTGGAGGAGGTTACAGAGATAGGGAGGATTGAGGGACTGGAGGAGGTTACAGATTTAGGGTGGTTTGGAGGGTCTGGAGGAGGTTAAAAAGATAGGGATGTTTGTTAAGAGCTGGAGGAGGGTACAGAGATAGGGAGTGTTGTACTGTCTGGAGGATGTTATGGGATATGGAGCGGTGTAGTTGACTGGAGGAGTTTACTGAGATAGGGACGGTTGTCAGGGCTACAGGAGGTTACAGAAATAGGGAGGGTTGTTGGGGCTGGAGGTGATTACAGAGATAGGGAGTGGTGTATGGACCTGAGGAGGTAACTGAGATTGGGAGGGTTGTAGGGGCTGGAGGATGTTACAGACATAGGTAGGGTTTTATGGGCTGAAGGTGGTTACAGAGATAGGGAAGATTGTAGGGGGCTGGAGGATGTGTCAGAGATATGAGGGTTGTAGGGATTGGGGGAGGTTACAGAGATAGAGGAAGGTTGTAGGGACTGCAGGAGGTTACAGAGGTAGGTAGCATTGTAGGTCTTCAGAGAAGGTTACAGATATAGGGAGGGTTATAGGGACTGGAGGAGTTTACAATGATAGCGTATGGTTCAGGGGCTGGAGGAGATTACAGAGATAGGGAGGGGTGTAGGGGCTTGAGGAGGTTACAGAGATAGGGAGTGGTGTATGGGCTGGAGGAGGTTATAGAGATAGCGAGTGTTGTAGGGGCTGGAGGAGGTTACAGAGATAGGGAGGGGAGTATGGGCTGCAGGAGTTCACAGAGTTAGGGTGTGTTGTCGGGACTAGAGGAGGTTACAGAGATAGGGATGTTTAAATGGGCTGGAGGAGTTTGCAAAGATAGAGAGGGCTGTAGGGGCTGGAGCATATTGCAGAGAAGATGAGTGTTTCGGGGTCTGGAAGAGGTTACAGTGGTTGGGATTGTTTTAGGTCCTGTAGCGGTTTGCTGAGATACGGAGGGATTTTGTGGCTGGAGGAGGTTACAGAGATAGGGAGAGTTGTAGGGGCAGGAGGAGGTTACAGAGATAGGGAGGATTGTAGGGTCTGGAGGAGGTTACAGAGATAGGGAGGGTTGTAGGAGCTGGAGGAGGTTACAGAGAAAGGGAGGGTTGTAGGTGCTGGAGGAGGTTACAGAGATAGGGAGGGTTGTAGGGGCTGGAGGAGGTCACAGAGATAGGGAGGGTTGTAGGGGCTGGAGGAGGTCACAGAGATAGGGAGGGTTGTAGGGGCTGGAGGAGGTTACAGAGATAGCGAGTGTTGTAGGGGCTGGAGGAGGTTACAGAAATAGGGAGGCGTGTATGGGCTGGAGGAGGTTATAGAGATAGCGAGTGTTGTAGGGGTTGGAGTGGGTTACAGAGATAGGGAGGGTTGTAGGGGCTGGAGGAGGTTACCGAGATAAGGAGGGTTGTAGGGGCTGGAGGAGTTTACAGAGATAGGGAGGGTTGTTGGGACTGGAGGTGATTACAGAGATAGGGAGTGGTGTAGGGACTGGAGGAGGTAACTGAGATTGGGACGTTTGTAGGGGCTGAAGGTGGTTACAGAGATAGGGAAGGTTGTAGGGGGCTGGAGGATGTGTCAGAGATACTGAGGGTTGTAGGGACTGTGGGAGGTTACAGAGATAGAGGAAGGTTGTAGGAACTGCAGGAGGTTACAGAGGTAGGTAGAATTGTAGGTCTTCAGAGAAGGTTACAGATGTAGGGAGGGTTATAGGGATTGGAGGAGTTTACAATGATAGGGTGTGGTTTAGGGGCTGGAGGAGATTACAGAGATAGGGAGGCCAGGAGGGACTGGAGGGGTTTACATAGATCGGGTGTATTGAAGAGTCTGGGAGACGATACAGAGATAGGGAGTGTTGTAGGGCATGGAGTGGGTTACAGAGATAGGGAGGGTTTTAGAGGCTGGAGGAGTTCACAGAGAAATGGAGGGTTGTAGGGGCTGGAGGAGGTTACAGAGATAGGGAGTGGTGTAGGGGCTGGAGGGGGTTACAGAGATAGGGAGGGGTGTAGGAGCTGGAGGAGGTTACAGAGATAGGGAGGGGTGTAGGGGCTGGAGGAGGTTACAGAGATAGGGAGGGGTGTAGGGGCTGGAGGAGGTTACAGAGATAGTGGAGGGTTGTAGGGGCTGGTGGAGTTTACAGGGATAGGGAAGGTAGTAGGGTCTGGAGGAGGTTATGGAGATAGTGTTTTAGGGACTGGACAAGGTTACAGAGAACGAGGGGCTTGTATAGCCCAACGGGGTTTTCAGAAATTATGGAGGGTTGTACGGGCTGGAAGTGTTTACCAAGGTAGGGATGGTTGTCGCATCTCGAGGGTGTTACTGATATAGAGAGTATTGAAGGCTTTGGAGGAGATCACAGCGGCAAGGAGTGTTGCAGGGCCTGCGGTAGGTTACAGAAATAGGGAGCGCTGTATTACCCCTGACTCAACATGCTTTAACATTTACCCCGGCCTCTTAGTGAGACCTTATCTAAGTCTATTTGAAATACAATTGCACCACATGCACTGGTCTCCCCTATCTTTTCTACTCAAATGGCTCCAGTAGATTAGTTAAGCATGATTCCCCTTTCATAAACCCATGCTGACATTGTCTAATCCTGTTAATGCTTTCCAAGTGTTCTGTTACCACATCCTTTTCCAATGGACTCTAGCATTCTTTCCACTTCTGATGTTAGGCTAACTGGTCTGTACTCCTGTTTCTTTCTCTCCCTCCTTTATTAAAATATCGGGTTACAATTGCCGCCCTCCAATCTGTAGGGACTGCTCCAGAATCTGCCGGATTTTGGAAGACGACCAGCATTGCATCCCATATTTCCAGGGCCGTATCCAAAAATTGGTTAGCTACTATCTGCAGCTGGACACACGCCCTGCCCACAGGGCAGCCAGGGAGGCTGGAAGTGCCCATCACTTCCCACATGGTGCAGGAGGAGCATACCACGGGTGCGAGCTCTGCTGCCATGACTTCCCTTTAGATTAAGCTCGTTAGTTACTCCCCTTAAAGAACGCTAATTATGCATTCACACCACCACATTCCCAAGTCCTCCACTTATTTTGTTTGATCTAATGGGCTGCAGCAGTTTAATTAATAGAAAACATAGAGGTAGAAGTGCTTGCCTGACCCCACTTACCAATCCTGCGTCTGAATCAAGCCATCCCTTTGTACTCCACCACCTGAAGATCCTGAGGTTCTGCCTCCCCTCCCTGGCCTCAGCCTTTGTCTTTCACGCCTTTCTATGTCGCTAAGCATCACATGCTCTCTCGTGGTGGGTAGTATTGGCAGCAGTTCAAGATACACGACGAAATGTAGATATACATTACAAAATCGCCCTTTCTTTTCAAAATTAAATTTGCCACCCCATACTAATAAGAATGAAAATTCCGGGTTACAGGAGGACATAAGCTGGATAGGCCATTAGTGCAAGACCCTCGGCCATCAGCTAGCTAGAGTGGGATTTGAGCCCCGATCTTAAGGCTGAGTGGCACGCGCGCTGCCCACTGTAGCAGATGAGCTCCTTGCTGAAACTTAGCAGAGTGATGCTGAGGGCAGGATTGTTGCTGGGATTTGAGGAGCTGGGGAACTTTAAGGCTAATGCCTGGTGAACATTATAACTCGCTTGTGCTGTGGCCTTCTTCAGCGATATGAAATTCAACCATGAAACTTGACACATGAGGTGGACATTGCAATTTCAAGGTGAGATGTGTTAGTCGAATGCGGGGCATCGGAGAAGTCAAAACCAGGCACAGTAACTTTCTTTATTGAGAGAGTTTATTGAGTAGTTGAGTCTCACAGATCTCCTCCCACACAACCAGTGTCCCAGCTGCCCCCTATTTATATGTGACCCCTTATAACCAATAAATTGATGAAGAGGAAAACTCATGAATTAATTAAAGGGGTGTGTAACAATAATAGAAATTTCAAAAGGAGGCTTAACTATTCAAATTAAAGCCATGTCCCTGGGGCTGAGGATGAATCCAGGGCTCGCGGCGGCCACCGGTCGTGGAAGCATTTCCTATTTATAGGCCATTTTTGTGAAACAAAATAAATAAACTAAACTAGAACTCAATGGGGAGGGGCGGTGCTGGGGTGGTGACAGCCCCTGGTGGGGCACTGTACTTGAAACAATAACGCTATAGGAAGCTTAAAAAGCTAAATCAAGAGGCTGTTTATGTGGGTGATGGCGCACACCAGACCCCGCATTGCCCACCGGACACGGAAGGAATCCCTATTTATACGTGCTTAAAGACAATTAACAGCCATCGCCTGTTTCTCTAACCCTTAACAATGTAATTGACGTGATCTGAACAACCATTAACAACGTCATTGACGTGACATGAACAAACCAGAAAAATATGATTAGCATGACTTTAACAAGCCAGATGACCTTCAGTCATCTGTGACAGGACCGACGCTATGGATCGGGGTGGTGACCTTTTTGAGTTAGCTGGACGGCAGCCATTTGACGTGGAGACATTTTGTTTCACGGTCCCGGCTCCACCACAGGGAAAGCCACACATTGAGCACGGTGGAGCATTTTGTACAGGTGTGAGCGATGCACTGGTTGAATTCACAACGCTATCTGGCCATCGGTTCTCACTTTCTCAGGAATTGAAGGAATGGGGCAAAGGGATGTTTCAGCATAACCTTCACCTGCTCCCTGAACTTGGACTGGGTCACGGCGTAGATACAAGTGTTTGTGCAGCAGCTCAGGAGCTGCAGCATGAAGCCCAGCTCCGACATAAAATAAGGTAGGTACATGGACTGATGACCCATCCAAGCCATCCGGATCCAGATCGAATAAACCATTAGGGTCGACCATAACAGGATGAAACTCCCTGAGATCACAAACAGCAAAATGATGGATTTCCTTCGACTCTCCATCTCCGGGTCTCTGGGGTTCTCCCCACTGCTGGGAGCCCGGAGTCTCCTGCGGACTCTGCTGCTCACTAAGATGTGTCTGACGGTGAGTACATTGAGCAGCAGGATCAGGACAAACGGGACGCAGGGGGTCAGGATCTGATGCAGGAACTCGATTGCGGTCCAGAGCGGTGAGAAATCAGCATACCGTGCTATCCGGCAAAACCAGGGTTGATTGAGCAGCACATACCTCCCTGTCAGCATAAAATACCAGAAAATATTCTTCAAACCGCTCAGCGCTGTCACTGTCCCCAGAACCACAGCCGCCGTTCTCTCGGTGCAATATTTACTTTTCAGCTTCCGGCAACAAATGGCCACGAATCGATCAAAGGTGAAAGCGACGGTGAACCAGACGGAACAGTCGGTGACTGCGTACACCAGGACAGCGTGGATGTTACACACGGGGATGGACTCCAGGAAAACAAATTCTTCCTTAAAAACAATCGGAATTTGTCTCAGTATCAGGTCGAGGATGGTGACCAGCAGATCCGACGCTGCCATGGCCACCAAGTAGCGAGTAACACAGTTGGAGAGACCGCAGTTTCCTCGAGATAAGATCACAATCGTCACTGAGTTATCTGGGAGTGAGGAAAATGAACAGGGACATTATGCATTAAAGCCGGAGCAAACTTACCAGTTTATCTGAGGGCTTAGTGACATTTTGAAATGTGTTACACTACCCAGTGATGGTCTGGAATGATTGCACTTGTGACAAGGTTACCTGGTGGAAACAGGGGCCATCACTGACTGGAGTCAAAGTGGACATTATTATTCGTTGTGAAGTAACATCAGAGGATGTGCTGCCAAACATCAATACCCAGTGACCCTGGCTTACTAGAAGCAGAGTAAGACTATTTTTCCCCTTCCAGCATTGAACTGGTGCCTGCAAGAAGGGTGCACACCAAAGAAAGGAGTGGATGAAATTCAACCAGGGTCAGAAAATTATTTGTAGCTTTGTGTTTCAGAATCCACAAGCCATTTTAAGGTTCATTGAAAGTGCAACCTGGGACAAAAAATTGCTCGTACCAACAACATTAGCCAAAACATTGGTGTTCATGTTCAATCTGATGTTGTTTTATTAGTTGCGTGAGATGTGGGCATTGACGGCTGGGCCCAGAATTGTTGCCCGTCCCTTATTGGACCCTTGAGAAGGTGGTGGGTGAGCCGCCTGCTTGAGCCGCTGCAGTCCCCGTGCGGTGTACGTACACCCACGGCGCTGTTAGGGAGGGAGTTCCAGGATTTTGTCCCGTGTGGTGTAGGTACACCCACGGTGCTGTCAGGGAGGGAGTTCCAGGATTTTGTCCCCCGTGTGGTGTAGGTACACCCACGGTGCTGTCAGGGAGGGAGTTCCAGGATTTTGTCCCCGTGTGGTGTAGGTACACCCATGGTGCTGTTAGGGAGGGGGCTCCAGGATTTTTTCTGTGTGGCGTAGGTACACCCACAGCGCTGTTAGGGAGGGTGTTCCAGAAATTTGTCCGGTGTGGTGTAGGTACACCCACAGTGCTGTTAGGGAGGGAGTTCCAGGATTTTGTCCGTGTGGTGTAGGTACACCCACGGCGCTGTGAGGGAGGGAGTTCCAGGATTTTGTCCCGTGTGGTGTAGGTACACCCACGGCGCTGTTAGGGAGAGAGTTCCAGGATTTTGTCCCGTGTGGTGTAGGTACACCCACGGCGCTGTTAGGGAGGGAGTTCCAGGATTTTGTCCCCTGTGTGGTGTAGGTACACCCACGGCGCTGTTAGGGAGGGGGTTCCAGGATTTTGTCCCCGTGTGGTGTAGGTACACCCACGGCGCTGTTAGGGAGGGAGTTCCAGGATTTTGTCCCCTGTGTGGTGTAGGTACACCCACGGCGCTGTTAGGGAGGGAGTTCCAGGATTTTGTCCGTGTGGTGCAGGTACAGCAATGGCGCTGTTAGGGAGGGATTTCCAGGATTTTGTCCGTGTGGTGTAGGTACACCCACGGCGCTGTTAGGGAGGGAGTTCCAGGATTTTGTCCCCGTGTGGTGTAGGTACACCCACGGCGCTGTTAGGGAGGGAGTTCCAGGATTTTGTCCGTGTGATGTAGGTACACCCACGGCGCTGTTAGGGAGGGAGTTCCAGGATTTTGTCCGTGTGGTGTAGGTACACCCACGGCGCTGTTAGGGAGGGAGTTCCAGGATTTTGTCCGTGTGGTGTAGGTACACCCACGGCGCAATGAGGGAGGGAGTTCCAGGATTTGGACCCAGCGACAGTGAAGGAACGGCCGTTATATCTCCAAGTCAGGATGGTGAGGGGCTCGGAGGGAAACTTCCTGGTGGTGATGTTCCCAGTGTGTCTGCTGCCCTCGTCCTTCTAGACGGTAGAGGTCGTGGGTTTGGGCGGCACTGTCGAAGGAGCCTTGGTGAGTTGCTGCAGTGCATCTCCGTTTTTCTGTGAGTCCGCGGGTCTGAGTCCCACGTGATGGGGGCAAGGAAGCTGCGTCCAAAACCTGATCGCTGGGCTGGCGATCAAGAGACACTCCCACATCCCTGGCTGTGTGGTGGGGAGGGGCCCTACATGCCGGTGCGATTGAAATTCAGACCCCAAAACCGGAGATGGACATCCCGGCAACACCAAACCACCCTCGTTCATGGCATCAAACCAGCGGATTTGCGAATGCCCCTCTCGGATGGATATCTGCCCCCCCCCTCCCCAATACCACACTCGCCCAACATTGAATACACCAGACACCCACCCAACAGCCCCCCCCAATCCTCACAGCCCACGGTGGGTGAATCTCAGCTACCCTCCTCCGATAGGTAACCTGGAAATCCAACCCAGATGGATGGGGCAGTTAGGGACAGGGGTAACCGATAGGTGGCCCACCTTCGCATGGAGAGGGGTAAAGGGGCAGGTTGAGTTACCAGTTGGGAGATCCCTTCCGGCACTCGCCAGTGAGAGTGTGTTGAGGGGGGGCTGGGGTGGGTGTGCGGTGGGGGTAAGAGTGGGGGAGGTGACTGAGCGAGACTGGAAAGCAGGTTGGAGTCTCTCCACAGCTCCTGAACACAACATGCGTTTGGAAACCCATTTACCCACAGCGGCGACCTGTAACACAGCAGCTCCGATACTCACTGCCCATCCCTACCACAGCGAGGAGAGGGTAGGAAACCTTTCCCATGGCGACGAGGGTATCTTGTATCTGCCACTCTAGTTCAACGCTGATTCCCATTGGTGGTCGCCTTCGCTGTCTTCCTCTGCCCGCCTCCCTTTCTCTCTGTCTCTCTCTGTCTCTCTCTGTCTCTCTCTGTCTCTCTCTGTCTCTCTCTGTCTCTCTCTCTCTCTGTCTCTCTCTGTCTCTCTCTGTCTCTCTCTATCTCTCTCTCTCTCTGTCTCTCTCTCTGTCGCTTCTCTCTCTCTCCCTGTCGCTCTTTGTCTCTCTCTGTCTCTCTCTGTCTCTCCCTGTCTCAATCTGTCTCTCTCTGTCTTTCTGTCTCTCCCTGTCTCACTCAGTCTCTCTCTCTCTCTCTCTCTCTCTGTCTCTGTCTCTGTCTCTCCCTGTCTTTCTATCTCTCTCTGTCTCTCCCTGTCTCTCTATAAGTCGCTGTTTCTCCCTGTCTCTCTCTCTCTATCTGTTTCTCTCTCTCTCTCTCTGTTTGTCTCTATCTCTCTGTCTCTCTGTCTCTCTCTCTGTCTCTGTCTCACTCTGTCTCTCTCTCTGTCTCTCTGTCTCTCTCTCTGTCTCTCTCTTTCTCTGTCTCTATCTCTCTCTGTCTCTCTCTCTCTGTCTCTCTCCCTGTCGCTCTCTGTCTCTCTCTGTCTCTCCCTGTCTCTCTCTGTCTCTCTGTCTCTCCCTGTCTCTCCCTGTCTCACTCTGTCTCTCCCTGTCTCTCTATCTCTCTCTGTCTCTCTCTCTCTCTGTCTCTCTGTCTCTTTCGCTCTCTGTCTCTCTCTGTCTCTCCCTGTCTCTCTATCTCTCTCTGTCTCTCCCTGTCTCTCTATCTCTCTCTGTCTCTCTCTCTCTCTGTCTCTCTGTCTCTGTCGCTCTCTCTCTCTCTGTCTCTCCCTGTCTCTCTATCTCTCTCTGTCCCTCTCTGTCTCTGTCTCTTTCTGTCTCTGTCCCTCTCTCTCTCTGTCTCTGTCTCTCTCTGTCTCTCTCTCTCTCTCTCTCTCTCTGTAGCCGCTGATCCCTCTTGCTGCTGGAGGTGATGCTCCCACTGTCACAATGGGTCCACCCATCGATCGCAGTCCCCTTATTAAAGGAAGAGGGGAAAGCCTCAGGGACACCATTAGGGTCCCCGGTGGGGGTTGGGGGTGGGTTAAACCCATATTACTTGCAGCCACTGAACAAACAAGGGCAGTTAACCCCTTGGTAACCCAGCACGTTTCATGGAGCACCAAACATGATGGAAGGCAGTGTCAAAGTGAGACCCCCACCCTCCACAAGCAGCAGTGCAGGGCTGGCCCCTATTTATTTCCCGGGGCTGTCGTGGATCAGACAGCAGGGTATTTAAGTCTGAGGTGAGGTGGGGGGTAAGTGTCCCTGGGCGGAGAGAGGCTGCCCCCTCCTGGTGGGGAGCCAGGAGCAGTGATAAAGGCCCCCTGCTCATAGTGGGCCTCGCCCATGTCCCAGAGGGTGGTCAACACAGGCATCACTTAAAAGGCCAGAGTGCACATCGATTCAATTCCTCACCACAGATCTGACTTAAACTCACCTCGAGACATGTTGACACTCACACATCTATAGGTTCATCACAGAATGGGACAAATATCCTTTCCGCAGTGTGGGAATATCTCCATGGATCAGCAGGACAGAGGTGCAGAGTGTTACTGAATGGGTGAGAGATGGGGATGTGCAGATGTGCAAAGGGACCTGGGTCTCCTTGTCCAGGACTCACTGGAAGACAATATGCAGGTGCAGCAAGGGTTCAGCAAGCTGAATGGTTTGCCGGACCCCCCTCGCGAGGGGTTCTTGAGTACAGGAGGGGGAAAGTCTTCCTTCACCTGTGTAGAGCCTTGGTTGGAGCTCACTTGTATTATTCTGTGCAGTTCTGGAAAAGTTGAGGCTGAACGATTCGTTACAATCTTCAGCCAGAGGTGCCGAGTGGATGATCCATCTCAGCCTCCTCCAGTGGTTCCCAGCATCACAGATGCCAGTCTTCAGCCAATTCGTTTCACTCCACGTGATATCAAGAAACGGCTGAAGGCACTGGATACTGCAAAGGCTGTGGGCCCTGACAATATTCCGGCAACAGTACTAGAGACTTCTGCTCCAGAACTTGCGGTGCCCCTAGCCAAGCTGTTCTAGTACAGCTACAACAATGGCATATTCCCGGCTATGTGGGAAATTGCCCAGGTAGGTCCTGTACACAAAAACCAGGACAAATCCAACCCAGCCAACTACCGCCCCATCAGTCTACTCTCCATCATCGGTAAAGTGATGGAAGGGGTCATCAACAGAGCTACCAAGCGTCACTTGCTTAGCAATAACCTGCTCACTGAGGCCCAGTTTGGGTTCCGCCAGGGTCACTCAGCTCCTGACCTCATTACAGCCTTGGTTCAGACATGCATAACAGAGCTGAACTCCCGAGGTGAGGTGAGAGTGACTGCCCTCGACATCAAGGCAACATTTGACCGAGTGTGGCATCAGGGAGCCCCAGCAAAACTGGAGTCAATGGGGATCAGTGGGAAAACTCTCCGCTGGTTGGAGTCATACCCAGCACAAAGGAAGATGGTTGTGGTTGTTGGAGGTCAGTCACCTCAGCTCCAGGACATCACTGCAGGAGTTCCTCAGGGTAGTGTCCTCGGCCCAACCATCTTCAGCTGCTTCATCAATGACCTTCCTTCCATCATAAGGTCAGAAGTGGGGATGTTCGCTGATGATTGCACAATGTTCAGCACCTTTCACCACTCCTCAGATACTGAAGCAGCCCCATGTCCAAATGCAGCAAGACCTGGACAATATCCAGACTCAGGGCTGACAAGTGGCAAGTAACATTCACACCACACAAGTGTCAGGCAATGACCATCTCCAAAAAGAGAGAATCCAACCATCTCCCCTTAATGTTCAACAGTACTGACATCACTGAATCCCTGACTATCAACATCCTGGGGGTTACTATTGACCAGGAACTGAACTGGGACCAGCCATATAAATACTGTGGATAAAAGAGCAGGTCAGAGTCTGGGAATCCTGCGGAGAGTAACTCACCTCCTGACTCCCCCCAAAGCATGTCCACCATCTACAAGGCACAAGTCAGGAGTGTGATGGAATACTCCCCACTTGCCTGGATGAGTGCGGCTCCCACAACACTCAAGAAGCTCGACACCGTCCAGGACAAAGCAGCCCCCGCTCGATCAGCACCCCATCCACAAACATTCACTCCCTCCACCACCGACGCACAGTAGCAGCAGTGTGTGTACCATCTACAAGATGCACTGCAGCAACTCACCAAGGCTCCTTCGACAGCGCCGCCCAAACCCATGACCTCTACCATCTAGAAGGACGAGGGCAGCAGACACATGGGGAACAGCATCATCTGGAAGTTCCCCTCCGAGCCCCTCTCCATCCCGACTTGGAAATATATCGGCCGTTCCTTCACTGTCGCTGGGGTCAAAATCCTGGAACTCCCTCCCTAACAGCGCTGTGGGTGTACCAACACCACACGGACAAAACACTGGAACTCCCTCCCTAACAGCGCCATGGGTGTACCTACACCACACGGACAAAATGCTGGAACTCCCTCCCAAACACCACTGTGGGTGTACCTACATTAGACGGGACAAAATCCTGGAACTCCCTCCCTAACAGCACCGTCGGCGTACCTACATCACACGGGACAAAATACTGGAAAACCCTCACTAACAGCACCGTGAGTGTACCTAAACCAGATGGACAAAATGCTGGAACTCCCGCCCCTAACAGCACTGTGGGTGTACCTACATCACACGGGACAAAATCCTGGAACTCCCTCCCTAACAGCGCCGTGGGTGTACCTACACCACACAGGACAAAATCCTGGAACTCCCTTCCTAACAGCGCCGTGGGTGTACCTACACCACATGGACAATATCCTGAAACTCCCTCCCTAACAGCGCTGTGGGTTTACCTACACCACGCTGGACAAATCCTGGAACTCCCTCCCTAACAGCGCCGTGCGTGTACCCACACGACATGGACAAAATGCTGAAACTCCCTCCCTAACAGCGCTGTGGGTGTACCTACACCACACGGACAAAATCCTGGAACTCCCTCCCTAACAGTGCCATGGGTGTACCTACATCACACGGGGACTGCAGCGGTTCAAGAAGGTGGCTCACCCACCACCTTCTCAAGGGGCAATTAGTGATGGGCAATAAATGCAGGTCTAATTAGCAATGCTTATATCCCATGGATGAATAACAATATTAAAAATATTATTAACCTCTATCTCTTTTGACCTCCAGTCACCTCTGCATGTCTTTATACTGACGTTTCCCTTCCTAGGAATATACTTCGACTCTACCTGCGCTCTCCCCATGAAGGTCACCCAATTTCCCTCCAGCATATGATTCTAATTCATTCGACCCAAATACATCGTTACCCCATTGAGGTTGGCTTTCCCCCAGTGACTAATTCTTACTCTCGGTTGCACTTTGTCCTTCTCCATCGCCAGCCTAAACCTTATATACTGATCAATGTCCCCGAATTGCTCCCCCTCTGAGTCTTGATCCAATTGGCCCACCTCATTTCTAAGAACCAGGTCTGGCAGTGCTTGTTGGACTGGAATCATTCTGCTGTAGAAAATGCTCCTCAGCACCCGCGAGGAGCTCTTGCCCCTCTCTGCCCTTCAAACTTTCACCATCCCAGTCTATATTTGAATAATTATAATCCCCCATCATAAATACAATATAAGTCTTGCCCCTGTCTGTAATTTCCTTGCAGATTTGTTCCTCTATGGCATTCCCATCAGTTGGTGGCCTTGTGAATACACCGAGCTGTGCTAATTTTGTTGCTTAGTTCTAGCTAAATAGATTCTGCCCTTGAGCCCCTCTGGCCATCCCTGTGTCTCCAGCGCTGCAGTTCTCTGCTCCACCAATGCTGCCACTCCTGCCCCTTCCCACCAAAATGTATCCTTCAGTCCGCCTTGTACTAAAGTTCATCGGCCATGTGTCTGTCCATTTTGGCATATATCCAGTCAATTCTCACTACTCTCCCCCTCACAAGTACAGGTTCTGTGCCACCCACATCTAAAAGCCCTTTTCGAACTCCCGCATACCCAGCATGAACCAGGTTAGCCCCATCAGCCATCCCCCTTACGTTGTCAGCAATTAGATCCAACTGACCTTCTCATGGAGAGGGGGACCAGGGACTCTAAGACCCAACAGGCCTTGGGAGTGTCACGCATGCGCGAGCCTAGGGTGGACATCTCATGTTTTGTTCCAATTCATCGGGCCGGAGAAGGGGAGGGTCCAGTGTGCCTGTGCCAAAACAGAAAACAGCATGGAAACCGTATCATGTGACCCAGGATCGGAGCGCCATAGCCAAAGTTGTTCCCAAACTGCGGCGGGCAGGGAGACGGGGCAGAGAGATGTCCCAGCGATGCAGAAAGAAGGGCAGACAAAGAGGATGAAGGCAGCAAAGAAGGGGTTGTGGTTGGCAGATGTTAACTGGAGATGCTCCAGGGGAAGCCCTGGTGATTGATGCAGTGGCAGGAGTTGGTGACTCCATGTTGGGGTGAAGGTACCCCTTTCCAGAAGTTATTCAGCTCGGCGCAGGTAAAGAGCTGTGGTTCTGATCGTGGGTCACTGCCAGAGAGGAGACCCAGGAATCCAGAGGAGTGGAACGTCGGGAGACGAGATTGAAACTCTGCAAACACGCCTGTCAATGAGGTCACCAAGTTGGGCTGGTAACTGGAGCGAATTCAAGGCAAGATCTTTGAATGCGAAGGGAGAGAGAGAGAGAGAGAGAGAAAGAGGGAGAGAGAGAAAGCCAGCATTTCAGTCAATGTGGTTGACTCACAATGCTTACTGACGTCTGGGTGGTTGCCTGAAAAATCCATGGAACCTGTTTGGGTGTCATCAGCCCTTGATTTTGCAATGTGGTGTGCTCAACCACAGTTTACCGGTTAATTCACATATCACACGGGTGAATGATGGTCTTTCAGGTAAATGTTGCAATTTTTAAAAATCTTTCGCCCTTGTGTAAAAAATGTCATTTTTGTGTGTGACCAAACCCCAGGAAACCTTGTCGGTTTACTCTCTTAACAAGTGACTTCAATCTCCAACTTTGTCTCCTTTAAACATGACCTTTCCGCTCTCTAACTGGATTGTACCAAAAACCGTGGGTTCTACGCTGGATCATTCCTTTCAGTCACCACTTGCCTTTAACAAGTCCCTCGCCCTTGTCAATCATTCACCCACGCTTTGTCAAACAATTCTTTCTCAATCCGAGATTGTGGCCTCGGGAGTTCTCTCCCAACCCCCATAGTCAGCTGACCGCTCTGGAAATTACACGGGTCGGCCATCTCTCATTTCTTAAAGGCGCAGTCACTTCAGCGAACATCCGGCCCTCTCACGCTGCTCCCACACGCAAGGAGGGTTGAAAGTTTCCGGACACTGCCCTCCACCATTCCCACCGCTGCTGCCGTCTGCAAGTCTCACAATTCCCACCCAGCCCGGGGGAAATGCCCCACTTGGGGGCAGTGGAAGAGGTGTTGGATTGGAAGGGATTAAGCTTTCACTACTTTGTCATAGGATGTGGCTGAGCAAAACTTCGTTGCCCGTCCCTAATTGCCCCCTTGAGAAGGTGGAGGGCGAGAAGCATTGTTGAGCCGCTGCTGTCCCCATGTGGTGTAGGTACACCCACGGGGCTGTTAGGGAGGGAGTTCCAGGATTGTGTCCCCGTGTGGTGTAGGTACACCCACAGCGCTGTTAGGGAGGGAGTTCCAGGATTGTGTCCCGTGTGGAGTAGGTACGCCCACGGCGCTGTTAGGGAGGGAGTTCCAGGATTTTGTCATGTGTGGTGTAGGTACACCCACGGTGCTGTTAGGGAGGGAGTTCCAGGATTTTGTCATGTGTGGTGTAGGTACACCCACGGCGCTGTTAGGGAGGGAGTTCCAGGATTTTGTCCCGTGTGGTGTAGGTACACCCACTGCGCTGTTAGGGAGGGAGTTCCAGAATTTTGTCCCGTGGGGTGTAGGTACACCCACGGCGCTGTTAGGGAGGGAGTTCCAGGATTTTGTCTCCGTGTGGTGTAGGTACACCCACGGCGCTGTTAGGGAGGGAGTTCCAGGATTTTGTCCCTTGTGGTGCAGGTACACCCACGGTGCTGTTAGGGAGGGAGTTCCAGGATTTTGTCCCCGTGTGGTGTAGGTACACCCACGGCGCTGTTAGGGAGGGAGTTCCAGGATTTTGTCCCGTGTGGTGTAGGTACACCCACAGCGCTGTTAGGGAGGGAGTTCCAGGATTTTGACCCCAGTGACAGTGAAAGAACGGCCGATATATTTCCAAGTCGGGATGGTGAGGGGCTCGGAGGGGAACTTCCAAGTCGTGGTTTTCCCCATGTGTCTGCTGCCCTCGTCCTTCTAGACGGTAGAGGTCGTGGGTTTGGGCGGCACTGTCGAAGGAGCCTTGGTGAGTTGCTGCAGTGCATCTTGTAGATGGTACACACACTGCTCTCTCTGTGTGTCGGTGGTGGGGGGAGTGAATGTTTGTGGATAGGGTGCCAATCGAGCGGGGGGGGCTGCTTTGTCCTGGACAGTGTCGAGCTTCTTGAGTGTTGTGGGAGCTGCACTCATCCACGCAAGTGGGGAGTGTCCCATCACACTCCTGACTGGTGCCTTGTAGATGGTGGACAGGCTTTGGAGAGTCAGGAGGTGAGTTACTCTCCGCAGTATTCCCAGCCTCTGACCTGCTCTTGTAGCCACAGTATTTATATGGCTGGTCCCAGTACAGTTTCTGGTCAATGGTAACCCCCAAGGATGTTGATATTGGGGGATTCAGTGATGGTAATGCCATTGAACATCAACGAGGCGAAGTTTGGTTTCTCTGTTGTTGGAGATGGTCATTGCCTGGCACTTGTGTGGTGTGAATGTTATTTGCCACTTGTCAGCCCTGAGCCTGGATATTGTCCAGGTCTTGCTGCATTTGGACATGGGGCTGCTTCAGTATCTGAGGAGTTGTGAATGGTGCTGAACACTGTGCAAACATCAGTGAACATCCCCACTTCTGACCTTATGATGGAAGGAAGGTCATTGATGAAGCAGCTGAAGATGGTTGGGCCGAGGACACTAACCCTGAGGAACTCCTGCAGTGATGTCCTGGAGCTGAGGTGACTGACCTCCAACAACCACAACCATCTTCTTTTGAGAGTGTTTGTTTGAATCTTCCTTTGTTGTTAGTCTGTGCTTGTTTGTTAAGTGACTGTCAGTAATGTCAGTCTCTGCAGACCCCAGTAGTGCCACTGGAAGTATTCCCTCTTCCATTAATAATGAGTTCCTTCTAATGTGTTATCCCTTTGCTGCGATCTGAAACGCCATTAAACCACATGTAACATAATCTGATCTGAAACCCGTGTTACTCACTAAGAGAATAAAGCCAAAGGATTCCTTGATTTTAAAACGACAGAAGAAATTTTACTGCACAAGATTCAGGAAAGCTAAACAGCCAATTTTGGCTGTAACTTGCACATTCCTGAGCTGTGTATTTGGCTGGTAGCCCAAAGAGCGCTGGGGAACTGTACCCCACAAACCCCCTCACAACTGCAACGTGGTGGTTTCCATAAGACCATAAGGCATAGGAGCAGAAATGAGGCCATTCGGCACATCGAGTCTGCTCCGCCATTCAATCATGGCTGATAAGTTTCTCAATCCCATTCTCCCGCCTTCTCCCCGTAACCTTTGACCCCCTGACCAATCAAGAACCTATCGATCTCGGTCTTAAATACACTCAATGACCCGGCCTCCACAGCCTTCTGTGGCAATGAATTCCAGATTCACCACTCTCTGGCTAAAGAAGTTTCTCCTCATCTCTGTTCTAAAAGGTCTTCCCTTTACTCTGAGGCTGTGCCCTCGGGTCCTAGTCTCTCCTACTAATGGGAACATCTTCCCCACGTCCACTCTATCCAGGCCTTTCAGTATTCTGTAAGTTTCAATCAGATCCCCCCCTCATCCTTCTAAACTCCATCGAGTATAGACCCAGAGCCCTCAAACCTTCCTCATATGTTAAGCCTTTCATTCCTGGGATCGTTCTCGTGAACCTCCTCTGGACCCACTCCAGGGCCAGCACATCGTTCCTGAGATACACGGGGCCCAAAATTGCTCACAATATTATAAATGTGGTCTGACCAGAGCCTTATAAAGCCTCAGCAGCACATCCCTGCTTTTATATTCCAGTCCTCTCGAAATAAATGCCAACATTGCATTTGCCTCCCTAACAACCGACTCAACCTGCAAGTTAACCTTAAGAGAATCCTGGACTAGGACTCCCAAGTCCCTTTGCACTCCAGATTTCTGAATTCTCTCCCCCATTTAGAAAATAGTCTCTGCCTCTATTCTTCCTTCCGAAGAGCATGACCTCACAGTTACCCACGTTGTATTCCATCTGCCACTTCTTTGCCCATTCTCCTAACCTGTCCAAATCCTTCTGCAGCACCCCACCCCCCCACACTAAAATATTGCGTGGCAATTGCCAGGCGGTGGGAATCATCCAATAATGCAATTCAAACTGCAAAGTTTGGAGGATAAGGGCAGCGCTGCAGCGATTGTTATGCAGAAATGCTTCAAGTTTCTGGGTAACTATGGCACTGACGGGAGTGTGCACAAACCCTCTACCCCTCCCCAGGGGACAACCGTCCTCCCCCCCAATCCCTCCCCCAAGGAGCTATCCCTCCATTCCGCCCCCAAAGAGTACCCACAAACAGCTTCAGGTCTCTCCGACACCTTCGACGACCCTCATCGTCCCCCAGGGCCTGACTGCTGAAACATCCCAGTCCCAGACCCCGATTGCTGACTCCCAACCCCGGGCTGGTCTATATCCTGGCAACCCCACACCCCCCAATGACAGACCGCCGTTCCTGACCCAAAAAGAGAAATATGGTTGGAACAACCGAATTCCCGAGGTAAGCAGTAGCGAACAGATTGGCAATCCAACTCACCGTCCCCTCCAATGGAAGTTGCGCCCCCATGACCGATCTCACACACAAACATCCAGAAATAACACGAGGGAAGTGAGAAGAGATGGACGAGCGGTCATCAAACATGCAACCGATGGGTCATTAAATGGGAGGCGCAGCCAAAACCGGTTCCACGAATTTCTGCTCGGAGCACCCTCCAGACGTTAGTGAGCACGGTGAGCCACAAAGTGAAGTTAAACTTCTGTATCCCTCATTAGCTATTTCAGTCCCTGTCCTTCATCCTTCAGAGGACCTGATCTGATTCATGGGCAAGGTGATTGGCATCAATTTGGCTGCCACAACAATCACAATAAAGACAGGAAGACATAATTTGGCAGATCGTTCCAGATCCCTGATTGTAAAAGTGCCTTGAGGAGGTTACAGGGATAGGGAGGGGTGTAGGGGCTGGAGGAGGTTACAGGGATAGGGAGGGTTATAGGGGCTGGATTAGGTTACAGAGATAGGGAGGGGTGTAGGGTCTGGAGGAGGCTACAGAGAAAGAGAGGGTTATAGGGGCTGGAGGAGGTTACAGAGGTAGTGAGGGGTGTAGTGGCTGGAGGAGGTTACAGAATAGGGAGGGTGTAGGGGCTGGAGGAGGTTACAGAGATAGGGAGAGGTGTAGGGGCTGGAAGAGGTTACAGAATAGGGAGGGGTGTAGGTGCTGGAGGAGGTTACAGGGATAGGGAGGGTTGTAGGGGCTGGAGGAAGTTCCAGGGATAGGGAGGGTTGTAGGGGCTGGATTAGGTTACAGAGATAGGGAGGGGTGTAGGGTCTGGAAAAGGTTACAGAGAAAGAGAGGGTTATAGGGGCTGGAGGAGGTTACAGAATAGGGAGGGTGTAGGGGCCGGCGGAGGTTACAGAGATAGGGAGAGGTGTAGGGGCTGGAAGAGGTTACAGAATAGGGAGGGGTGTAGGGGCTGGAGGAGGTTACAGGGATAGGGAGGTATGTAGGGGCTGGAGGAGGTTACAGAGGTAGGGAAGGTTGAGGGGCGGGAGGAGGTTGCAGAGATAGGGAGGGTTGTAGGGACTAGAGGAGGTAACAGAGGTAGGGAGGGTTGTAGGGGCTGGAGGTGGTTACAGAGATAGGGAGGGTTGTAGGGGTTGTAGGAGGTTACAGAGATAGGAAGGGTGTTAGGGGCTGGAGCAGGTTACAGAGGTATGGAGCGTTGTAGTGGCTGGACGATGTTACAGAGATAGGGAGGGTTGTAGGGGCTGGAGGAGGTGACAGAGATAGGGAGTGTTGTAGGGGCTGGACGATTTCACAGAGATTGGCAAAGTTGTAGCGGCTGGAGGATGTTACAGAGATAGGGTGTGTTTTAGGAACTGGCCGATTTTACAGAGATAGAGAGGGTTGTAGGTGCTGGAGGGTATTACAGAGATAGGGAGGGTTGTAGAGGCTGGAGGAGGTTACAGAGATAGGGAGGGGTGTAGGGTCTGGAGGAGGATACAGAGATAGGGAGGGTTGTTAATGCTGGAGGATGTTACAGAGATAGCGAGCATTGTAGGGGCTGGAGGAGGTTCCAGAGATAGGGAGGTTGTAGGGGTTGGAGGTGGTTACAGAGATAGGTAGGGTTGTACGGGCTGGAGGATGTTGCAGAGATAGGGTGGGTTGGAGGGGCTGGAGGAGGTTACAGAGATAGGGAGTGTTGTTGGGGCTGGAGGAGGTTACAGAGATAGGGAGGGGTATAGGTGCTGGAGGAGGTTACAGAGATAGGGAGGGTTGTTGGGGCTGGAGGAGGTTCCAGAGATAGGCAGGTTGTAGGGGTTGGAGGTGGTTACAGAGATAGGTAGAGTTGTACGGGCTGGAGGATGTTGCAGAGATATGGTGGGTTTTATGGCCTGGAGGAGGTTACAGAGATAGAGAGTGTAGTCGTGTTGTAAGGCCTTGAGGTGTTTACCGAGATAGGCAGAGTTGAGGGACTGGAGGAGGTTACAGATTTAGGGAGTTTTGGAGGGGCTGGAGGAGGTTACAGAGATAGGGAGAGTTGTCAGGCCTGAAGGAGGTAACAGAGATATGGAATGATCAAGGGTCTGGAGGAGGTTACGGAGATAGGGAAAGTAGTCAGGCCTGAAGGAGCATGGAGTAATAGGTAGGGATCAAGGGTCTGGAGGAAGTTACAGAGATAGGGAGGGGTGTAGGGGCTGGAGGAGGTTACAGAGATAGGGAGGGTTGTTGAGGCTGGAGGTGGTTACAGAGATAGGTAGGGTTGTATGGGCTGGAGGAGGTTACAGAGATAGGGAGGGGTGTAGGGGCTTGGGGTGGTTACAGAGATGGGAGGGTTGTAGGGGCTGGAGGAGGTTACAGAGATAGGGAGGGTTGTAGGGGCTGGAGGAGGTTACAGAGATAGGGAGCATTGTAGGGGCTGGAGGAGGTTAGAGAGATAGGGATGGTTTTAGGGGCTGGAGGAGGTTACAGAGATAGGGAGGGGTGTATGGGCTGGAGGAGGTTACAGAGTTAGGGTGTGTTGTCGGGACTAGAGGAGGTTACAGAGATAGGGATGTTTAAATGGGCTGGAGGAGTTTGCGAAGATAGAGCGGGCTGTAGGGGCTGGAGCATATTGCAGAGAAGATGAGTGTTTCGGGGTCTGGAAGAGGTTACAGTGGTTGGGATTGTTTTATGGCCTGTAGTGATTTGCTGAGATACAGAGGGATTTCGGGGCTGGTGGAGGTTACAGAGATAGGGAGAATTGTCAGGCTTGTAGGAGGGTACAGAAGTAGGGAGCGATCAAGTGTCTGGAGGCGGTTACGGAGATAGGGAGAGTTGTCAGGCCTGAAGGAGCGTACAGAAATAAGGAGGGATCAAGGGTCTGGAGGAGGTTACAGAGATCGGGAGATTTGTCAGCTCTGAAGGCGGTTACATAGATAGGGAGGGATCAAGGGTCTGGTGGAGGTTACGGAGATAGGGAGAGTTGTCAGGCCTGAAGGACCGTACAGAAATAGGGAGGGATCAAGGGTCTGCAGGAGGTTACAGAGATAGGGAGAGTTGTCCAGCCTGAAGGAGGTTACAGAGATAGGGAGAGTTGTCCAGCCTGAAGGAGGGTACAGAAATAGGGAGGGATCAAGGTTCTGGAGGAGGTTTACAGAGATAGGGAGGGCTGTAGGTGTTGGAGAAGGTTACAGAGATGGGGAGGGTTGAAGGGGTTGGAGGAGGTTACAGAGATAGGGAGGGGTGCAGGGGTTGGAGGAGTTTCGAGGGTTAGGTAGGTTTATAGGGTCTGGATGAAGCTACAGGCATTGGTAGGTTTTTAGGGACTGGTGGAGTTTACAGAGATAGTGAGTGTTGTAGGTTGTGGAGGGGAATAAAGAGATACAGAGAGCTTTAGGGGCTGGAGGAGGTTACAAAGATAGGGAGTGTTGTAGGGGCTGGAGGAGGTTACAGAGATAGGGAGGGGTGTAGGGGCTGGAGGAGGTTACAGAGATAGGAAGGGGTGTAGGGGCTGGAGGAGGTTACAGAGATGGGGAGGGTTGTAGGGGCTGGAGGAGGTTACAGGGATAGGGAGGGTTTTAGGGGCTGGAGGAGGTTACAGAGATAGGGAGTGTTATAGGGGCTGGAGGAGGTTACAGAGATAGGGAGGGGTGTAGGGGCTGGAGGAGATCACAGCGGCAGGGAGTGTTGCAGGGCCTGGGGTAGGTTACAGAGATAGGGAGGGGTGTTGGGATTGACGTGGTTACAGATATAGGGAATGTTATAGGGGGCTGGAGGATGTGTCAGAGAAAGTGAGGGTTGTAGGTACTGGGGGAGGTTACAGAGATAGACGAATGTTGTTGGGACTGCAGGAGGTTACAGACGTATGTAGAATTGTATTGCTTCAGAGAACGTCACAGAAATAGGGATGTTTATAGGGATTGGAGGAGTTTACAAAGATAGGGTATGGTTTAGGGGCTGGAAGAGATTACAGAGATAGGGAGGCCAGGAGGGACTGGAGGGGTTTACATAGATCGGGTGTATTGAAGAGACTGGAGAACGATGCAGAGATAGGGAGGGTTTTATGGTCTGGAGGAGGTTACAGAGATAGGGAGGGTTGTAGCGTCTAAAGGAGGTTACAGAGATAGGTAGCGTTTTAGGGACTGGACAAGGTTACAGAGAACGAGGGGGCTGTACAGCCAGGCGGGGTTTTCAGAAATTAGGGAGGGTTGTAGGGTCTGAAGAAGTTTACAGAGATAGGGGTGGTTGTAGCATCTAGAGGGTGCTACAGATATAGTGAAGGCTTTGGAGGAGATAACAGAGATACGGATTGTTGCAGGGCCTGGAGTAGGTTACAGAAATAGCGAGTGCTGTATTACACCTGACTCCACGTGCTTTAACATTTACCCCGGCCTCTTAGTGAGACCTTATCTAAGTCTATTTGAATTCCAGGTGCACCACATGCACTGGTGTCCCCTATCTTTTCTACTCAACAGGCTCCAGTAGATTAGTTAAGCATGATTCCCCTTTCATAAACCCATGCTGACATTGTCTAATCCTGTTAATGCTTTCCAAGTGTTCTGTTACCACATCCTTTTCCAATGGACTCTAGCATTCTTTCCACTTCTGATGTTAGGCTAACTGGTCTGTAATCCTGTTTCTTTCTCTCCCTCCTTTATTAAAATATCGGGTTACAATTGCCGCCCTCCAATCTGTAGGGACTGCTCCAGAATCTGCCGGATTTTGGAAGACGACCAGCATTGCATCCCATATTTCCAGGGCCATATCCAAAAATTGGTTAGCTACTATCTGCAGCTGGACACATGCCCTGCCCACAGGGCAGCCAGGGAGGCTGGAAGTGCCCATCACTTCCCACATAGTGCAGGAGGAGCATACCACGGGTGCGAGGTCTGCTGCCATGACTTCCCTTTAGATTAAACTCATTAGTTACTCCCCTTAATGAACGCTAATTATGCATTCACACCACTACATTCCCAAGTCCTCCACTTATTTTGTTTGATCTAAGGGGCTGCAGCAGTTTAAATAGTAGAAAACATACAGGTAGAAGTGCTTGCCTGACCCCACTTACCAATCCTGCGTCTGAATCAAGCCATCACTTTGTACTCCACCACCTGAAGATCCTGAGGTTCTGCCTCCCCTCCCTGGCCTCAGCCTTTGTCTTTCACGCCTTTCTATGTCGCTAAGCATCACATGCTCTCTCGTGGTGGGTAGTATTGGCAGCAGTTCAAGATACACGGTGAAATGTAGATATACATCACAAATTGCCCTTTCTTTTCAAAATTAAATTTGCAACACCCTACTAATAAGCATGAAAATTCCGGGTTACCGGAGGACATAAACTGGATGGGCCGTTACATGAGTGCAAGACCCTCGGCCATCAGCTAGCTAGAGTGGGAGTTGAGCCCCGATCTTAAGGCTGAGTGGCACGGGCGCTGCCCACTGTAGCAGATGAGCTCCTTGCTGAAACTTAGCGGAGTGATGCTGAGGGCAGGATTGTTGCTGGGATTTGAGGACGTGGGGAACATTAAGGCTATTGCCAGGTGAACATTATAACTCGCTTGTGCTGTGGCCTTCTTCAGCGATATGAAATTCAACCATGAAACTTGACACATGAGGTGGACATTGCAATTTCAAGGTGAGATGTGTTAGTCCAATCCGGGGCATCGGAGAAGTCAAAACCAAGCACAGTAACTTTCTTTATTGAGAGAGTTTATTGAGTAGATGAGTCTCACAGATCTCCTCCCACACAACCAGTGTCCCAGCTGCCCCCTATTTATATGTGACCCCTTATAACCAATAAATTGATGAAGAGGAAAACTCATGAATTAATTAAAGGGGTGTGGAAACAAAATAGAAACTTCAAAAGGAGGCTTAACTATTCAAATTAAAGCCATGTCCCTGGGGCTGAGGATGAATCCAGTGTTAGCGGCAGCCAACGGATGTTGAAGGATTTCCTATTTATAGTCCATTTTTGTAAAACAAAATAAATAAACTAAACTAGAACTCAATGGGGAGGGTGGTGGTGGGGTGGTGAAAGCCCCTGGTGGGGCACTATACTTTAAACAAAAACGCTATAGGAAGCTTAAAAAGCTAAATCCAGAGGCTGTTTATGTGGGTGATGGCGCACACCAGACCCAGCATTGCCCACCGGTCACTGAAGGAATCCCTACTTATACTTAAAGACAATTAACAGCAACCAGCTGTTTCTCTAACCCTTAACAATGTAATTGACGTGATCTGAACAAGCATTAAACACGTCATTGAGGTGACATGAACAAACCAGAAAAATATGATTAGCATGACTTTAACAAGCCAGATGACCTTCAGTCATCTGTGACAGGACCGACGCTATGGATCGGGGTGGTGACCTTTTTCAGTTAGCTGGAAGGCAGCCATTTGACGTGGAGACATTTTGTTTCACGGTCCCGGCTCCACCACAGGGAAAGCCACACATTGAGCACGGTGGAGCATTTTGTACAGGTGTGAGCGATGCACTGGTTGAATTCACAACGCTAGCTGGCCATCGGTTCTCACTTTCTCAGGAATTGAAGAATTGGGGCAAAGGGATGTTTCAGCATAACCTTCACCTGCTCCCTGAACTTGGACTGGGTCACGGCGTAGATACAAGTGTTTGTGCAGCAGCTCAGGAGCTGCAGCATGAAGCCCAGCTCCGACATAAAATAAGGTAGGTACATGGACTGATGACCCATCCATGCCATCCGGATCCAGATCGAATAAACCATTAGGGTCGACCATAACAGGATGAAACTCCCCGAGATCACAAACAGCAAAATGATGGATTTCCTTCGACTCTCCATCTCCGGGTCTCTGGGGTTCTCCCCACTGCTGGGAGCCCGGAGTCTCCTGCGGACTCTGCTGCTCACTAAGATGTGTCTGACGGTGAGAACGTTGAGCAACAGGATCAGGACAAACGGGACGCAGGGGGTCAGGATCTGATGCAGGAACTCGATTGCGGTCCAGAGCGGTGAGAAATCAGCATACCGTGCTATCAGGCAAAACCAGGGTTGATTGAGCAGCACATACCCCCCTGTCAGCATAAAATACCAGAAAATATTCTTCAAACCGCTCAGCGCTGTCACTGTCCCCAGAACCACAGCCGCCGTTCTCTCGGTGCAATATTTACTTTTCAGCTTCCGGCAACAAATGGCCACGAATCGATCAAAGGTGAAAGCGACGGTGAACCAGACGGAACAGTCGGTGACTGCGTACACCAGGACAGCGTGAATGTTACACACGGGGATGGACTCCAGGAATACAAATTCTTCCTTAAAAACAATCGGAATTTGTCTCAATATCAGGTTGAGGATGGTGACCAGTAGATCCGACGCTGCCATGCCACCAGGTAGCGAGTGACACAGTTGGAGAGACCGCACCTTCCTCGAGATAAGATCACAATCGTCACTGAGTTATCTGGGAGTGAGGAAAATGAACAGGGACATTATGCATT
>JANJGN010000198.1:747500-927500 GCA_026770705.1 Isurus oxyrinchus
TCTCTGTCTCTGTCGCTCTCTGTCTCTCCCTGTCTCTCTATCTCTCTCTGTCTCTCCCTGTCTCTCTATCTCTCTCTGTCCCTCTCTGTCTCTGTCTCTCTGTCTCTCTCTGTCTCTGTCCCTCTTTGTCTCTGTCTCTGTCTCTCTCTGTCTCTCTCTCTCTCTCTCTGTAGCCGCTGATCCCTCTTGCTGCTGGAGGTGATGCTCTCACTGTCACAATGCGTCCACACATCGATCGCAGTCCCCTTATTAAAGGAAGTGGGGAAAGCCTCAGGGACACCATTAGGGTCCCCGGTGGGGGTTGGGGGGATGGTTAAACCCACATTACTTGCAGCCACTGAACAAACAAGGGCAGTTAACCCCTTGGTAACCCAGCACGTTTCATGGAGCACCAAACATGATGGAAGGCAGTGTCAGAGTGAGACCCCCACCCTCCACAAGCAGCAGTGCAGGGCTGGCCCCCATTTATTTCCCGGGGCTGTCGTGGATCAGACAGCAGGGTATTTAAGTCTGAGGTGAGGTGGGGGGTAAGTGTCCCTGGGCGGAGAGAGGCTGCCCCCTCCTGGTGGGGAGCCAGGAGCAGTGATAAAGGCCTCCTGCCCAAACTGGGCCTCGCCCATGTCCCAGAGGGTGGTCAACACAGGCATCACTTAAAAGGCCAGAGTGCACATCGATTCAATTCCTCACCACAGATCTGACTTAAACTCACCTCGAGACATGTTGACACTCACACATCTATAGGTACATCACAGAATGGGACAAATATCCTTTCCGGAGTGTGGGAATATCTCCATGGATCAGCAGGACAGAGGTGCAGAGTGTTACTGAATGGGTGAGAGATGGGGATGTGCAGATGTGCAAAGGGACCTGGGTCTCCTTGTCCAGGACTCACTGGAAGACAATATGCAGGTGCAGCAAGGGTTCAGCAAGGTGAATGGTTTGCCGGACCCCCCTCGTGAGGGGTTCTTGAGTACAGGAGGGGGCAAGTCTTCCTTCACCTGTGTAGAGCCTTGGTTGGAGCTCACTTGTATTATCCTGTGCAGTTCTGGAAAAGTTGAGGCTGAACGATTCGTTACAATCTTCAGCCAGAGGTGCCGAGTGGATGATCCATCTCAGCCTCCGCCGGAGGTTCCCAGCATCACAGATGCCAGTCTTCAGCCAATTCGATTCACTCCACGTGATATCAAGAAACGGCTGAAGGCATTGGATACTGCAAAGGCTGTGGGCTCTGACAATATTCTGGCAGTGGAACTGAATACATCTGCTCCATAACTTGCCGTGCACTTTGCCAAGCTGTTCCAGTACAGCTACAACACTGGCATCTACCCCGCTATGTGGGAAATAGCCCAGGCATGTCCTGTACACAAAAAGCAGGACAAATCCAACCCAGCCAACTACCGCCCCATCAGTCTACTCTCCATCATCGGTAAAGTGATGGAAGGGGTCATCAACAGAGCTACCAAGCGTCATTTGCTTAGCAATAACCTGCTCACTGAGGCCCAGTTTGGGTGCCGCCAGGGCCACTCAGCTCCTGACCTCATTACAGCCTTGGTTCAGACATGCATAACAGAGCTGAGCTCCCGAGGTGAGGTGAGAGTGACTGCCCTTGACATCAAGGCAGCATTTGACCGAGTGTGGCATCAAGGAGTCCCAGCAAAACTGGAGTCACTGGGGATCAGGGGAAAACTCTCCGCTGGTTGGAGTCACACCCAGCACAAAGGAAGATGGTTGTGGTTGTTGGAGGTCAGTCATCTCAGCTCCAGGACATCACTGCAGGAGTTCCTCAGGGTTAGTGTCCTCGACCCAACCATCTTCAGCTGCTTCATCAATGACCTTCCTTCCATCATAAGGTCAGAAGTGGGGATGTTCGCTGATGTTTGCACAATGTTCAGCACCATTCGAGACTCCTCAGATACTGAAGCAGTCCATGTCCAAATGCAGCAAGACCTGGACAATATCCAGGCTCAGGGCTGACAAGTGGCAAGTAACATTCACACCACACAAGTGTCAGGCAATGACCATCTCCAAAAAGAGAGAATCCAACCATCTCCCCTTAATGTTCAACAGTACTGACATCACTGAATCCCTGACTATCAACATCCTGGGGGTTACTATTGACCAGAAACTGAACTGGGACCAGCCGTATTAATACTGTGGATACAAGAGCTGGTCAGAGGCTGGGAATCCTGCGGAGAGTAACTCACCTCCTGACTCCCCCCAAAGCATGTCCACCATCTAGAAGGCACATCTCAGGAGTGTGATGGGATACTCCCCACTTGCCTGGATGAGTGCGGCTCCCACAACACTCAAGAAGCTCGACACCATCCAGGACAAAGCAGCCCCCCGCTCGATCGGCACCCCATCCACAAACATTCACTCCCTCTACCACTGACGCACAGGGGCAGCAGTGTGTGTACCATCTACAAGATGCACTGCAGCAACTCACCAAGGCTCCTTCGACAGCGCCGCCCAAACCCATGACCTCTACCATCTAGAAGGACGAGGGCAGCAGACACATGGGGAACAGCATCATCTGGAAGTTCCCCTCTGAGCCCCTCACCATCCCGACTTGGAAATATATCGGCCGTTGCTTCACTGTCGCTGGGGTCAAAATCCTGGAACACCCTCACCAACAGCGCCGTGGGTGTACCTACACCACATGGACAAAATCGTGGAACTCCCTCCCTAACAGCACCATCGGTGTACCTACACCACATGGGACAAAATCCTGGAACTTCCTCCCTTACAGCGCCGTGGGTGTACCAACACCACACGGACAAAATCCTGCAACTCCCTCCCTAACAGCGCCGTGGGTGTACCTACACCACACGGGACAAAATCCTGGAGCACCCTCCCAAACACCACTGTGGGTGTACCTACATTAGACGGGACAAAATCCTGGAACACCCTCCCTAACAGCACCGTCGGCGTACCTACATCACACGGGACAAAATACTGGAAAACCCTCACTAACAGCACCGTGAGTGGACCTAAACCACATGGACAAAATGCTGGAACTCCCACCCCTAACAGCACTGTGGGTGTACCGACATCACACGGGACAAAATCCTGGAACTCCCTCCCTAACAGCGCCGTGGGTGTACCTACACCACATGGACAATATCCTGAAACTCCCTCCCTAACAGCGCTGTGGGTGTACCTACACCACGCTGGACAAATCCTGGAACTCCCTCCCTAACAGCGCCGTGGGTGTACCCACACCACATGGACAAAATCCTGAAACTCCCTCCCTAACAGCGCTGTTGGTGTACCTACACCACACGGACAAAATCCTGGAACTCCCTCCCTAACAGTGCCATGGGTGTACCTACACCACACGGGGACTGCAGCGGTTCAAGAAGGTGGCTCACCCACCACCTTCTCAAGGGGCAATTAGTGATGGGCAATAAATGCAGGTCTAATTAGCAATGCTTATATCCCATGGATGAATAACAATAATAAAAATATTATTAACCTCTATCTCTTTTGACCTCCAGTCACCTCTGCATGTGTTTATACTGACGTTTCCCTTCCTAGGAATATACTTCGACTCTACCTGAGCTCTCCCCATGAAGGTCGCCCAATTTCCCTCCAGCCTATGATTCTAATTCAATCGACCCAAATACATCGTTACCCCATTGAGGTTGGCTTTCCCCCAGTGACTAATTCTTACTCTCGGTTGGTCTTTGTCCTTCTCCATCGCCAGCCTAAACCTTATATACTGATCAATGTCCCCGAAATGCTCCCCCTCTGATTTTTGATCCAATTGGCCCACCTCATTTCTAAGAACCTGGTCTGGCAGTGCTTGTTGGACTGGGATCATTCTGCTGTAGAAAATGCTCCTCAGCACCCGCGAGGAGCTCTTGCCCCTCTCGGCCCTTCAAACTTTCACCATCCCAGTCTATATTTGAATAATTATAATCCCCCATCATAAATACAATATAAGTCTTGCACCTGTCTGTAATTTCCTTGCAGATTTGTTCCTCTATGGCATTCCCATCAGTTGGTGGCCTTGTGAATACACCGAGCTGTGCTAATTTTGTTGCTTAGTTCTAGCTAAATAGATTCTGCCCTTGAGCCCCTCTGGCCATCCCTGTGTCTCCAGCGCTGCAATTCTCTGCTCCACCAGTGCTCACACTCCTGCCCCTTCCCACCAAAATATATCCTTCAGTCCGCCTTGTACTAAAGTTCATCGGCCATGTGTCTGTCCATTTTGGCATATATCCAGTCAAGTCTCACTGCTCTCCCCCTCACAAGTACAGGTTCTGTGCCACCCACATCTAAAAGCTCTTTTCGAAATCCCGCATACCCAGCATGAACCAGGTTAGCTCCAGCAGCCACCCTCATTACGTTGTCAGCAATTAGATCCAACTGACCTTCTCATGGAAAGGGGCACCAGGGACTCTAAGACCCAACAGGCCTTGGGAGTGTCACGCATGCGCGGGCCTGGGGTGGACATCTCATGTTTTGTTCCAATTCATCGGGCCAGAGAAGGGGAGGGTCCAGTGCGCCTGTGCCAAAACAGAAAACAGCATGGAAACCGTATCATGTGACTCAGGATCGGAGCGCCATAGCCAAAGTTGTTCCCAAACAGGGGGGGGGCAGGGAGAGGGGGCAGAGAGAGATGTCCCAGCGATGCAGAAAGAACGGCAGACAAAGAGGACAAAGGCAGCAAAGAAGGGGTTGTGGTTGGCAGATGTTAACTGGAGATGCTCCAGGGGAAGCCCTGGCGATTGATGCAGTGGCAGAAGTTGGTGACTCCATGATGGGGTGAAGGTACCCCTTTCCAGAAGAGTTATTCAGCTCGGCGCTGGGAAAGAGCTGAGGTTCTGATCATGGGTCACTGCCAGAGAGGAGACCCAGGAATCCAGAGGAGTGGAACGTCGGGAGACGAGATTGAAACTCTGCAAGGACGCCTGTCAATGAGGTTACCAAGTTGGGCTGGTAACTGGAGCGATTTCAAGGCAAGATCTTTGAATGCGAAGAAAGAGAAAGAGAGAGAGAGAAAGAGGGAGAGAGAGAAAGCCAGAATTTCAGTCAATGTGGTTGACTCACAATGCTTACTGACGTCTGGGTGGTTGCCTGAAAAATCCATGGAACCTGTTTGGGTGTCATTTGCCTTTGATTTTGCACTATGGTGTGCTCAACCACAGTTTACCGGTTAATTCACATATCACACGGTTGAATGATGGTCTTTCAGGTTGATGTTGCAATTTTTAAAAATCTTTCGCCCTTGTGTAAAAAATGTCATTTTTGTGTGTGACCAAACCCCAGGTAACCTTGTCGGTTTACTCTCTTAACAAGTGACTTCAATCTCCAACTTTGTCTACTTTAAACATGACCTTTCCGCTCTCTAACTGGATTGTACCAAAAACCGTGGGTTCTGTGCTGGATCATTCCTTTCAGTCACCACTTGCCTTTAACAAGTCCCTCACCCTTGTCAATCATTCACCCACGCTTTGTCAAAGAATTCTTTCTCAATCCGAGATTGTGGCCTCGGGAGTTCTCTCCCAACCCCCACAGTCAGCTGACCGCTCTGGAAATTACACGGGTCGGCTAGTTCTCATTTCTTAAAGGCGCAGTCACTTCAGCGAACATCCGGCCCTCTCACGCTGCTCCCACACGCAAGGAGGGTTGAAACGTTCCGGACACTGCCCTCTACCATTCCCAACATTGCTGCCGTCCACAAGTCTCACACTTCCCACCCAGCCCGGGGGAAATGCCCCACTTGCGGGCGGTGGAAGAGGTGTTGGATTGGAAGGGATTAAGCTTTCACTATTCTGTCATAGCATGTGGCTGAGCAAAAATTCGTTGCCCGTCCCTAATTGCCCCCTTGAGAAGGTGGAGGGCGAGAAGCATTGTTGAGCCGCTGCTGTCCCCATGTGGTGTAGGTACACCCACGGTGCTGTTAAGGAGGGAGTTCCGGGATTTTGTCCGTGTGGCGTAGGTACACCCACGGTGCTGCTAGGGAGGGAGTTCCAGGATTTTGTCCGTGTGGTGTAGGTACACCCACGGTGCTGTTAGGGAGGGAGTTCCAGGATTTTGTCCCGTGTGGTGTAGGTACACCCACGGCGCTGTTAGGGAGGGAGTTCCAGGATTGTGTCCCGTGTGGAGTAGGTACACCCAAAGCGCTGTTAGGGAGGGAGTTCCAGGATTTTGTCCCGTGTGGTGTAGGTACACCCACTGCGCTGTTAGGGAGGGAGTTCCAGGATTTTGTCCCGTGGGGTGTAAGTACACCCACGGTGCTGTTAGGGAGGGAGTTCCAGGATTTTGTCTCCGTGTTGTGTAGGTACACCCACGGCGCTGTTAGGGAGGGAGTTCCAGGATTTTGTCCCTTGTGGTGCAGGTACACCCACGGCGCTGTTAGGGAGGGAGTTCCAGGATTTTGTCCCGTGTGGTGTAGGTACACCCACAGTGCTGTTACGGAGGGCGTTCCAGGATTTTGTCCCGTGTGGTGTAGGTACACCCACGGCGCTGTTAGAGAGAGAGTTCCAGGATTTTGTCCCGTGTGTTGTAGGTACACGCACGGCGCTGTTAGGGAGGGAGTTCCAGGATTTTCTCCCATGGGATGTAGGTACACCCACGGTGCTCTTAGGGAGGTAGTTCCAGGATTTTGTACGTGTGGTGTAGGTACACCCACGGCGCTGTTAGGGAGGGAGTTCCAGGATTTTTTCCTGTGTGGTGTAGGTACACCCACGGCGCTGTTAGGGAGGGAGTTCCAGGATTTTGTCCCCTGTGGTGTAGGTACACCCACAGCACGTTAGGGAGGGGGTTCCAGGAATTTGACCCAAGAGTCAGTGAAGGAATGGCCGATATATTTCCAATTCGGGATGGTGAGAGGTTCAGAGGGGAACCTCCAGGTGGTGGTGTTCCCAATGTGTCTGCTGCCCTCGTCCTTCTAGACAGTAGAGGTCGTGGGTTTGGGCGGCGCTGTCGAAGGTGCCTTGGTGAGTTGCTGCAGTGCATCTTGTAGATGGTACACACACTGCTGCCTCTGTGTGTCGGTGGAGGAGGGAGTGAATGTTTGTGGATGGGATGCCGATCGAGCGGGGGCCTGCTTTGTCCTGGACGGTGTCGAGCTTCTTGAGTGTTGTGGGAGCCGCACTCATCCAGGCATGTGGGGAGTGTCCCATCACACTCCTGACTGGTGCCTTGTAGATGGTGGACAAGCTTTGGGGAGTCAGGAGGTGAGTTACTCTCCGCAGGATTCCCAGCCTCTGACCTGCTCTTGTAGCCACAGTATTTATATGGCTGGTCCCAGTTCAGTTCCTGGTCAAAGGTAACCCCCCAGGATGTTGATAGTGGGGGATTCAGTGAGGGTGATGCCATTGAATGTCAAGGGGGCGATGGTTGGATTCTCTCTTGTTGGAGATGGTCATTGTCTGGCACTTGTGTGGTGCGAATGGTACTTACCACTTGTCAGCCCTGAGCCTGGATATTGTCCAGGTCTTGCTGCATTTGGACATGGGGCTGCTTCAGTATCTCAGGAGTTGCGAATGGTGCTGAACACTGTGCAAACATCAGCGAACATCCCCACTTCTGACCTTATGATGGAAGGAAGGTCATTGATGAAGCAGCTGAAGATGGTTGGGCTGAGGACACTAACCCTGAGGAACTCCTGCAGTGATGTCCTGGAGCGGAGATGACTGACCTCCAACAGCCACAACCATCTTCCTTTGAGAGTGTTTGTTTGAATCTTCCTTTGTTGTTAGTCTGTTTGTTTGTTAAGTGACTGTCAGTAATGTCAGTGTCTGCAGACCCCAGCTGTGGCATTGGAAGTATTCCCTCTTCCATTTATAAGGAGTTCCTTCCAATGTGTAATCCCTTTGCTGTGATTGGAAAAGCCATTAAACCATGTGTAATATAATCTGATCTGAAACCCGTGTTACTCACTAAGAGAATAAAGCCAAAGGATTCCTTGATTTTAAAACGACAGAAGAAATTTTACTGCACAAGATTCAGGAAAGCCAAACAGCCAATTTTGGCTGTAACTTGCACATTCCTGGGCTGTGTATTTGTTTGGTAGCCCAAAGAGCGCTGGGGAACTGTGCCCCACAAAACACCACACAACTGCAACGTGGTGGTTTCCACAAGACCATAAGGCATAGGAGCAGAAATGAGGCCATTCGGCCCATCGAGTCTGCTCCGCCATTCAATCATGGCTGATAAGATTCTCAATCCCATTCTCCCGCCTTCTCCCCGTAACCTTTGACCCCCTTACCAATCAAGAACCTATCTATCTCAGTCTTAAATACACTCGATGACCCAGCCTCCACAGCCTTCTGTGGCAATGAATTCCATAGATTCACCACTCTCTGGCTAAAGAAGTTTCTCCTCATCTCTGTCCTAAAAGGTCTTCCCTTTACTCTGAGGCTGTGCCCTCGGGTCCTAGTCTCTCCTACTAATGGAAACATCTTCCCCACGTCCACTCTATCCAGGCCTTTCATTCCTGGGATCATTCTCGTGAACCTCCTCTGGACCCTCTCCAGGGTCAGCACATCGTTCCTGAGATACGGGGTCCAAAATTGCTCACAATATTATAAACGTGGTCTGACCAGAGCCTTATAAAGACTCAGCGGCACATCCCTGCTTTTATATTCCAGTCCTCTCGAAATAGATGCCAACATTGCATTTGCCTTCCTAACAACCGACTCAACCTGCAAGTTAACCTTAAGAGAATCCTGGACTAGGACTCCCAAATCCCTTTGCACTCCAGATTTCTGAATTCTCTCCCCCATTTAGAAAATAGTCTCTGCCTCTATTCTTCCTTCCGAAGAGCATGACCTCACAGTTACCCACGTTGTATTCCATCTGCCACTTCTTTGCCCATTCTCCTAATCTGTCCAAATCCTTCTGCAGCACCCCACCCCCCCACACTAATTATTGCATGGCAATTGCCAGGCGGTGGGAATCATCCAATAATGCAATTCAAACTGCAAAGTTTGGAGGATAAGGGCAGCGCTGCAGCGATTGTTATGCAGAAATGCTTCAAGATTCTGGGTAACTATGGCACTGACGGGAGTGCGCACAAACCCCCTACCCCTCCCCAGGGGACAATCACGCTTCCCCACAATCCCTCCCCCAAGGAGCTATCCCTCCATTCCGCCCCCAAAGAGTACCCACAAACAGCTTCAGGTCTCTCCGACACCTTCGACGACCCTCATCGTCCCCCAGGGCCTGACTGCTGAAACATCCCAGTCCCAGACCCCGATTGCTGACTCCCAACCCCCGGCTGGTCTATATCCTGGCAACACACACACCCCCATGACAGACCCCCGTTCCTGACCCAAAAAGAGAAACATGGTTGGATCAACCGAATTCCCGAGGTAAGCAGTTGCGAACAGATTGGCAATCCAACTCACCTGCCCCTCCAATGGAAGTTGCGCCCCCATGACTGATCTCACACACAAACATCCAGAAATAACACGAGGGAATTGAGAAGTGATGGACGAGCGGTCATCAAACACACAACCAACGGGTCATTAAATGGGAGGCACAGGCAAAACCGGTTCCACGAATTTCTGATCGGAGCACCCTCCAGACGTCAGTGAGCATGGTGAGCCACAAAATGAATTTAAACCTCTATATCCCTCATTAGCCAGTTCAGTCCCTGTCCTTCATCCATCAGAGGACCTGATCTGATTCATGGGCAAGGTGATTGGCATCAATTTCTCTGCCACAACAATCGCAATAAAGACAGGAAGACATAATTTGGCAGATCGTTCCAGATCCTTGATTGTAAAAGTGCCTTGAGGAGGTTACAGGGATAGGGAGGGGTGTAGGGGCTGGAGGAGGTTACAGGGATAGGGAGGGTTGAAGGGGCTGGATTAGGTTACAGTGATAGGGAGGGGTGTAGGGTCTGGAGGAGGCTACAGAGAAAGAGAGGGTTATTGGGGCTGGAGGAGGTTACAGAGGTAGTGAGGGGTGTAGGGACTGGAGGAGATTACAGAATAGGGAGGGTGTAGGGGCTGGAGGAGGTTACAGAGATAGGGAGAGGTGTAGGGGCTGGAAGAGGTTACAGAATAGGGAGGGTGTAGGGGCTGGAGGAGGTTACAGGGATAGGGAGGGTTGTAGGGGCTGGAGGAAGTTCCAGGGACAGGGAGGGTTGTAGGGTCTGGAGGAGGTTACAGAGATAGGGAGGGTTGTAGGGGCTGGATTAGGTTACAGAGATAGGGAGGGGTGTAGGGTCTGGAAAAGGTTACAGAGAAAGAGAGGGTTATAGGGGCTGGAGGAGGTTACAGAATAGGGAGGGTGCAGGGGCTGGAGGAGGTTACAGAGATAGGGAGAGGTGTAGGGGCTGGAAGATTTTACAGAATAGGGAGGGGTGTAGGGGCTGGAGGAGGTTACAGGGATAGGGAGGTTTGTAGGGGCTGGAGGAGGTTACAGAGGTAGGGAAGGTTGAGGGGCAGGAGGAGGTTGCAAAGATAGTGAGGTTTGTAGGGACTAGAGGAGGTAACAGTGGTAGGGAGGGTTGTAGCGGCTGGAGGAAGTTACAGAAATAGGGAGGGTTGTAGGAGCTGGAGGAGGTTACAGAGATAGGAAGGGTGTTGGGGCTGGCGCAGTTTACAGAGGTATGGAGTGTTGTAGGGGATGGATGATGTTACAGAGATAGGGAGGGTTGTAGCGGCTGGAGGAGGTGACAGAGATAGGGAGGGTTGTAGGGGCTGGAGGAGGTTACAGAGATAGGGAGGGTTGTAGAGGCTGGAGGAGCTTACAGAGATAGGGAGGGTTGTAGGGGCTGGAGGAGGTTACAGAGATAGGGAGGTGTAGGTGCTGGAGGAGGTTACAGAGATAGGGAGGGTTGTAGGGGCTGGAGGAGGTTACAGAGATAGGGAGGGTTGTAGAGACTGGAGGAGGTTACAGAGAAAGGGAGGTTTGTAGGGGCTGGAGGGGGTTACAGAGATAAGGAGGGTTGTAGGGGCTGGAGGAGGTTACAGAGATAGGGGTGTAAGGGCTGGAGGCCGTTACAGAGATAGGGATGGTTTTAGGGGCTGGAGGAGGTTACAGAGATAGGGAGGGGTGTAGGGGCTGGAGGAGGTTACAGAGATAGGGAGGGGTGTAGGGGCTGGAGGAGGTTACAGAGATAGGGAGGGTTGTAGGGGCTGGAGGAGGTTACAGAGATAGGGAGTTTTAGGTGCTGGAGGAGGTTACAGAGATAGGGAGGGTTGTAGGGGCTGGAGGAGGTTACAGAGATAGGGAGGGTTGTAGAGCCTGAGGAGGTTACAGAGATAGGGAGGGTTGTAGGGGCTGGAGGAGGTTACAGAGATAGGGAGGGTTGTATGGGCTGGAGGAGTTCACAGAGTTAGGGTGTGTTGTCGGGACTAGAGGAGGTTACAGAGATAGGGCTGTTTTAATGGGCTGGAGGAGTTTGCGAAGATAGAGCGGGCTGTAGGGGCTGGAGCATATTGCAGAGATGATGAGTGTTTCGGGGTCTGGAAGAGGTTACAGTGGTTGGGATTGTTTTATGGCCTGTGGTGTATTGCTGAGATACGGAGGGATTTCGGGGCTGGTGGAGGTTACAGAGATAGGGAGAGTTGTCAGGCCTGAAACAGAGTACAGAAATAGGGAGGGATCAAGTGTCTGGAGGCGGTTACGGAGATAGGGAGAGTTGTCAGGCCTGAAGGAGCGTACAGAATTAAGGAGGGATCAAGGGTCTGGAGGAGGTTACAGAGATAGGGAGATTAGTCAGCCCTGAATGTGGGTACAGAGTAAGCGAGGGTCCAATGATCTGGAGGAGGTTACAGAGATAGGGAGATTTGTCAGGCCTGAAGGAGGTTACATAGATAGGGAGGGATCAAGGGTCTGGAGGAGCTTACAGAGATAGGGAGAGTTGTCCAGCGTGAAGGAGGGTACAGAAATAGGGAGGGATCAAGTTTCTGGAGGAGGTTACAGAGATAGGGAGGGCTGTAGGTGTGGGAGAAGGTTACAGAGATAGGGAGGGTTGAAGGGGTTGGTGGAGGTTACAGAGATAGCTTGGCGTGCAGGGGTTGGAGGAGTTTCGAGGGTTATGTAGGTTTATAGGGTCTGGATGAAGCTACAGAGATTGGTAGGTTTTTAGGGACTGGTGGAGTTTACAGAGATAGTGAGTTTTGTAGGTTGTGGAGGGGAATAAAGAGATACGGAGAGCTTTAGGGGCTGGAGGAGGTTACAAAGATAGGGAGTGTTGTAGGGGCTGGAGGAGGTTACAGAGATAGGGAGGGATGTTGGGATTGAGGTGGTTAAAGATATAGGGAATTTTATAGGGGGCTGGGGGATGTGTCAGAGAAAGTGAGGGTTGTAGGTACTGGGGGAGGTTACAGAGATAGAGGAAGGTTGTAGGGACTGCAGGAGGTTACAGAGGTAGGTAGAATTGTATTGCTTCAGAGAAGGTTACAGAAATAGGGATGTTTATAGGGACTGGAGCAGTTTACAAAGATAGGGTATGGTTTAGGGGCTGGAAGAGATTACAGAGATAGGGAGGCCACGAGGGACTGGAGGGGTTTACATTGATCGGGTGTATTGAAGAGACTGGAGAACGATGCAGAGATAGGGAGGGTTGTAGGGTCTGGAGGAGGTTACAGAGATAGGGAGGGTTGTAGGGGCTGGAGGAGGTTACAGAGATAGGTAGTGTTTTAGGGACTGGACAAGGTTACAGAGAACAAGGGAGTTGTACAGCCAGGCGGGGTTTTCAGAAATTAGGGAGGGTTGTAGGGTCTGAAGAAGTTTACAGAGATAGGGGTGGTTGTAGCATCTAGAGGGTGCTACAGATATAGTGAAGGCTTTGGAGGAGATAACAGAGATACGGATTGTTGCAGGGCCTGGAGTAGGTTACAGAAATAGCGAGTGCTGTATTACCCCTGACTCCACGTGCTTTAACATTTACCCCGGCCTCTTAGTGAGACCTTATCTAAGTCTATTTGAATTCCAGTTGCACCACATGCACTGGTCTCCCCTATCTTTTCTACTCAAAAGGCTCCAGTAGATGAGTTAAGCATGATTCCCCTTTCATAAACCCATGCTGACATTGTCTAATCCTGTTAATGCTTTCCAAGTGTTCTGTTACCACATCCTTTTCCAATGGACTCTAGCATTCTTTCCACTTCTGATGTTAGGCTAACTGGTCCGTAATCCTGTTTCTTTCTCTCCCTCCTTTATTAAAATATCGGGTTACAATTGCCGCCCTCCAATCTGTAGGGACTGCTCCAGAATCTGCCGGATTTTGGAAGACGACCAGCATTGCATCCCATATTTCCAGGGCCATATCCAAAAATTGGTTAGCTACTATCTGCAGCTGGACACATGCCCTGCCCACAGGGCAGTCAGGGAGTCTGGAAGTGCCCATCACCTCCCACATAGTGCAGGAGGAGCATACCACGGGTGTGAGGTCTGCTGCCATGACTTCCCTTTAGATTAAGCTCATTAGTTACTCCCCTTAATGAACGCTAATTATGCATTCACACCACTACATTCCCAAGTCCTCCACTTATTTTGTTTGACCTAATGGGCTGCAGCAGTTTAATTAGTAGAAAACGTAGAGGTAGAAGTGCTCGCCTGACCCCACTTACCAATCCTGCGTCTGAATCAAGTTATCACTTTGTACTCCACCACCTGAAGATCCTGAGGTTCTGCCTCCCCTCCCTGGCCTCAGCCTTTGTCTTTCACGCCTTTCTATGTCGCTAAGCATCACATGCTCTCTTGTGGTGGGTAGTATTGGCAACAGTTCAAGATACACGACGAAATGTAGATATACATCACAACATCCCCCTTTCTTTTCAAAATTAAATTTGCAACCCCACAACTAATAAGAATGAAAATTCCGGGTTACAGGAGGACATAAACTGGATAGGCCATTAGTGCAAGACCCTCGGCCATCAGGTAGCTAGAGTGGGAGTTGAGCCCCGATCTTAAGGCTGAGTGTCACGCGTGCTGCCCACTGTAGCAGATGAGCTCCTTGCTGAAACTTAGCAGATTGATGCTGAGGGCAGTATTATTGCTGGGATTTGAGGACGTGGGGAACATTAAGACTATTGCCTGGTGAACATTATAACTCGCTTGTGCTGTGGCCTTCTTCAGCGATATGAAATTCAACCATGAAACTTGACACATGAGGTGGACATTGTAATTTCAAGGTGAGATGTGTTAGTCGAATCCGGGACATCGGAGAGGTCAAAACCAAGCACAGTAACTTTCTTTATTGAGAGAGTTTATTGAGTAGTTGAGTCTGAAAAATCTCCTTTCACACAACCAGTGTCCCAGCTGCCCCCTATTTATACATGACCCCTTATAACCAATAACTTGATGAAGAGGAAAACTCATGAATTAATTAAAGGGGTGTGGAAGCGAAATAGAAACTTCAAAAGGAGGCTTAACTATTCAAATTAAAGCCATGTCCCTGGGGTTGAGTATGAATCCAGGGCTCGCGGCGGCCACCGGTCGTGGAAGCATTTCCTATTTATAGGCCATTTTTGTAAAACAAAATAAATAAACTAGACTAGAAATCAATGGGGGAGGGTGGTGGTGGGGTGGTGAAAGCCCCTGGTGGGGCACTATACTTTAAACAAAAACGCTATAGGAAGCTTAAAAAGCTAAATCCAGAGGCTGTTTATGTGGGTGATGGCGCACACCAGACCCAGCATTGCCCACCGGTCACTGAAGGAATCCCTACTTATACTTAGACAATTAACATCAACAAGCTGTTTCTCTAACCCTTAACAATGTAATTGACGTGATCTGAAGAAGCATTAACAACGTCATTGACGTGACATGAACAAACCAGAAAAATATGATTAGCATGAATTTAACAAGCCAGATGACCTTCAGTCATCTGTGACAGGACCGACGCTATGGATCGGGGTGGTGACCTTTTTGAGTTAGCTGGACGGCAGCCATTTGACGTGGAGACATTTTGTTTCACGGTCCCGGCTCCACCACAGGGAAAGCCACACATTGAGCACGGTGGAGCATTTTGTACAGGTGTGAGCGCTGCACTGGTTGAATTCACAACGCTATCGGGCCATCGGTTCTCACTTTCTCAGGAATTGAAGAATTAGGGCAAAGGGATGTTTCAGCATAACCTTCACCTGCTCCCTGAACTTGGACTGGGTCACGGCGTAGATACAAGTGTTTGTGCAGCAGCTCAGGAGCTGCAGCATGAAGCCCAGTTCCAATATAAAATAAGGTAGGTACATGGACTGATGACCCATCCAAGACATCCGGATCCAGATGGAATAAACCATTAGGGTCGACCATAACAGGATAAAACTCCCTGAGATCACAAACAGCAAAATGATGGATTTCCTTCGACTCTCCATCTCCGGGTCTCTGGGGTTCTCCCCACTGCTGGGAGCCCGGAGTCTCCTGCGGACTCTGCTGCTCACTAAGATGTGTCTGACGGTGAGTACATTGAGCAGTAGGATCAGGACAAACGGGACGCAGGGGGTCAGGATCTGATGCAGGAACTCGATTGCGGTCCAGAGCGGTGAGAAATCAGCATACCATGCTATCCGGCAAAACCAGGGTTGATTGAGCAGCACATACCTCCCTGTCAGCATAAAATACCAGAAAATATTCTTCAAACCGCTCAGCGCTGTCACTGTCCCCAGAACCACAGCCGCCGTTCTCTCGGTGCAATATTTACTTTTCAGCTTCCGGCAACAAATGGCCACGAATCGATCAAAGGTGAAAGCGACGGTGAACCAGACGGAACAGTCGGTGACTGCGTACACCAGGACAGCGTGGATGTTACACACGGGGATGGACTCCAGGAAAACAAATTCTTCCTTAAAAACAATCGGAATTTGTCTCAATATCAGGTCGAGGATGGTGACCAGTAGATCCGACGCTGCCATGGCCACCAGGTAGCAAGTGACACAGTTGGAGAGACCGCACTTTCCTCGAGATAAGATCACAATCGTCACTGAGTTATCTGGGAGTGAGGAAAATGAACAGGGACATTATGCATTAAAGCCGGAGCAAAATTACCAGATTATCTGAGGGCTTAGTGACATTTTCAACTGTGTTACCGTACCCAGTGATGGTCTGGAATGATTGCACTTGTGACAAGGTTACCTGGTGGAGACAGGGGCCATCAAAGACTGGAGTCAAAGTGGAAATTATTATTCGTTGTGAAGTAACATCGGAGGTTGTTCTGATTCCTGCCCCACATCAATACCCAGTGACCCTGGATTACTGGAAGCAGAATAAGACTAAGTTTCCCCTTCCAGCATTGAACTGGTGTCTGCAAGCAGACTGCATACCCAAGAAAGGAGTGGATGAACTTCAACCAGGGTCAGAAAATTATTTGTAGCTTTGTGTTTTGGAATCCACAAGCCATTTTAAGGTTCATTGAAAGTGCAACCTGGGACAACAAATTGCTTGGACCAACAACATTAGCCGAAATATTGGTGTTCATGTTCAATCTGATGTTGTTTTATTAGTTGTGTGAGATGTGGGCATTGATGGCTGAGCCCAGAATTGTTGCCCGTCACTAACTGCCCCCTTGAGAAGGTGGTGGGTGAGCCGCCTGCTTGAGCCGCTGCAGTCCCCGTGTGCTGTAGGTACACCCACGGCACTGTTAGGGATGGAGTTCCAGGATTTTGTCCTGTGTGATGTAGGTAAACCCATGGCGCTTTTAGGGAGGGAGTTCCAGGATTTTGTCCCGTGTGGTGTAGGTAAACCCATGGCGCTTTTAGGGAGGGAGTTCCAAGATTTTGTCCCGTGTGGTGTAGCTACACCCACGGTGCTGTTAGAGAGGGAGTTCCAGGATTTTGTCCCGTGTGGTGTAGGTAAACCCATGGCATTTTAGGGAGGGGTTTCCAGAATTTGGACCCAGCGACAGTGAAGGAACGGCCGTTATATCTCCAAGTCAGGATGGTGAGGGGCTCGGAGGGAACTTCCTGGTGGTGATGTTCCCCATGTGTCTGCTGCCCTTGTCCTTCTAGGTGGTAGAGGTCGTGGGTTTGGGTGGCGCTGTCGAAGGAGCCTTGGCGAGTGGCTGCAGTGCATCTGTGTGGTTCGGTGAGTCCGCAGCTCTGAGTCCCACGTGATTGGTGCAAGGAAGGTGCGTCCAACACCCGATCGCTGGGATGGCGATCCAGAGACACCCCCACACCCCAAGCTGTGTGGGGGGTTGGGGCCCTGTTTTGGATCCCACCACTACAGGCCGCGCTATTGAAGTTCAGACCCCAAAACTGGAGATGGACATCCTGGCAACATAAAACCACCTTCAATCGTGGCATTTAACCAACGGGTTGGCAAATGCCCCTCTCGGGATGGATAAATGCCTCCACTCCCCAATACCACAACCCACAACCTTGAATGCACCAGACACCTACCCCCCCCACCCTCACAGCCCACGGTGGGTGACTCTCAGCTACACTCCTCCGATAGGTAACCCGGAAATCCAACCCTGATCGAGGGGGCAGTTAGGGACAGGGGTTACCGATAGGTGCCCCACCTTCGCATGGAGAGGGGTAAAGGGGCAGGTTGAGTTACCAGTTAGGAGATCCCTTCCGGCACTCGCCAGTGACAGTGTGTTGAGGGGGGGCTGGGGTGGGTGTGCGGTGGGGGTAAGAGTGGGGAGGTGACTGAGCGAGACTGGAAAGCAGGTTGGAGTCTCTCCACCATCAGCATCCACAGCTCCTGAACACAACGTGCGTTTGGAAACCCATTTACCCACAGCGGCGACCTGTAACACAGCAGCTCCGATACTCACTGCCCATCCCTACCACAGCGAGGAGAGGGTAGGAAACCTTTCCCATGGCGACGAGGGTATCTTGTATCTGCCACTCTAATTCAACGCTGATTCCCATTGGTGGTCGCCTTCGCTGTCTTCCTGTGCCCGCCTCCCTTTCTCTCTGTCTCTCTCTGTCTCTCTCTGTCTCTCTCTGTCACTCTCTGTCTCTCTCTCTCTGTCTCTCTCTGTCTCTTTCTCTGTCTCTCTCTATCTCTCTCTCTCTCTCTCTATCTCTCTCTGTCTCTCTGTCTGTCTCTGTCTCCCCCTGTCTCTCTCTCTCTGTCTGTCTCTGTCTCTCTCTCTGTCTCTCTCTCTGTCTCTCTCCCTGTTGCTCTTTGTCTCTCTCTGTCTCTCTCTGTCTCTCCCTGTCTCACTCTGTCTCTCTCTGTCTCTCTGTCTCTCCCTGTCTCACTCTGTCTCTCTCTCTCTCTCTGTCTCTGTGTCTGTCTTGCTGTCTCTCTCTATCTCTCCGTCTCTCTCTGTCTCTCTGTCTCTGTCTCTCTCTCTCTCTCTCTCTCTCTGTCTCTCTCCCTGTCGCTCTCTGTCTCTCTCCCTGTCGCTCTCTGTCTCTCCCTGTCTCTCTCTGTCTCTCTCTGTATCTCTGTCTCTCCCTGTCTCACTCTGTCTCTCTCTCTCTCTGTCTCTCTGTCTCTCCGTCTCTCTCTGTCTCTGTCACTCTCTGTCTCTCCCTGTCTCTCTATCTCTCTCTGTCTCTCCCTGTCTCTCTATCTCTCTCTGTCCCTCTCTGACTCTGTCTCTCTCTGTCTCTGTCGCTCTCTCTCTCTGTCTCTGTCTCTCTCTGTCTCTCTCTCTCTCTCTCTGTAGCCGCTGATCCCTCTTGCTGCTGGAGGTGATGCTCCCACTGTCACAATTGTTCCACACATCGATCGCAGTCCCCTTATTAAAGGAAGAGGGGAAGGCCTCAGGGACACCATTAGGGTCCCCGGTGGGGGTTGGGGGTGGGTTAAACCCACATTACTTGCAGCCACTGAACAAACAAGGGCATTTAACCCCTTGGTAACCCAGCACGTTTCATGGAGCACCAAACATGATGGAAGGCAGTGTCAGAGTGAGACCCCCACCCTCCACAAGCAGCAGTGCAGGGCTGGCCCCCATTTATTTCCCGGGGCTGACGTGGATCAGACAGCAGGGTATTTAAGTCTGAGGTGAGGTGGGGGGTAAGTGTCCCTGGGCGGAGAGAGGCTGCCCCCACCTGGTGGGGAGCCAGGAGCAGTGATAAAGGCCCCCTGCCCAAAGTGGGCCTCGCCCATGTCCCAGAGGGTGGTCAACACAGGCATCACTTAAAAGGCCAGAGTGCACATCGATTCAATTCCTCACCACAGATCTGACTTAAACTCACCTCGAGACATGTTGACACACACACATCTATAGGTACATCACAGAATGGGACAAATATCCTTTCCGGAGTGTGGGAATATCTCCATGGATCAGCAGGACAGAGGTGCAGAGTGTTACTGAATGGGTGAGAGATGGGGATGTGCAGATGTGCAAAGGGACCTGGGTCTCCTTGTCCAGGACTCACTGGAAGACAATATGCAGGTGCAGCAAGGGTTCAGCAAGGTGAATGGTTTACTGGACCTCCCTCGCGAGGGGTTCTTGAGTACAGGAGGGGGCAAGTCTTCCTTCACCTGTGTAGAGCCTTGGTTGGAGCTCACTTGTATTATCCTGTGCAGTTCTGGAAAAGTTGAGGCTGAACGATTCGTTACAATCTTCAGCCAGAGGTGCCGAGTGGATGATCCATCTCAGCCTCCTCCAGAGGTTCCCAGCATCACAGATGCCAGTCTTCAGCCAATGCGATTCACTCCACGTCATATCAAGAAACGGCTGAAGGCACTGGATACTGCAAAGGCTGTGGGCCCTGACAATATTCTGGCAATGGAACTGAATACTTCTGCTCCATAACTTGCCGTGCCCCTAGCCAAGCTGTTCCAGTAAGAGCTACAGCACTGGCATCTACCCGGCTATGTGGAAAATTGCCCAGGTAGGTCCTGTACACAAAAAGCAGGACAAGTCCAACCCAGCCAACTACCGCCCCATCAGTCTACTCTCCATCATCGGCAATGTGATGGAAGGGTTCATCAACAGAGCTACCAAGCGTCACTTGCTTAGCAATAACCTGCTCACTGATGCCCAGTTTGGGTTCCACCAGGTCCACTCAGCTCCTGACCTCATTACAGCCTTGGTTCAGACATGCATAACAGAGCTGAACTCCCGAGGTGAGGTGAGAGTGACTGCCCTTGACATCAAGGCAATATTTGACCGAGTGTGGCATCAAGGAGTCCCAGCAAAACTTGTGTCAATGGGAATCAGGGGGAAAACTCTCCGCTGGTTGGAGTCATACCCAGCACAAAGGAAGATGGTTGTGGTTGTTGGAGGTCAGTCACCTCAGCTCCAGGACATCACTGCAGGAGTTCCTCAGGGTAGTGTCCTCAGCCCAACCATCTTCAGCTGCTTCATCAATGACCTTCCTTCCATCATAAGGTCAGAAGTGGGGATGTTCGCTGATGGTTGCACAATGTTCAGCACCTTTCACCACTCCTCAGATACCGAAGCAGTCCATGTCCAAATGCAGCAAGACCTGGACAATATCCAGACTCAGGGCTGACAAGTGGCAAGTAACATTCACGCTACACAAGTGTCAGGCAATGACCATCTCCAAAAAGAGAGAATCCAACCATCTCCCCTTAATGTTCAACAGTACTGACATCACTGAATCCCTGACTATCAACATCCTGGGGGTTACTATTGACCAGAAACTGAACTGGGACCAGCCGTATAAATACTGTGGATACAAGAGCTGGTCAGAGGCTGGGAATCCTGTGGAGAGTAACTCACCTCCTGACTCCCCCCAAAGCCTGTCCACCATCTACAAGGCACCAGTCAGGAGTGTGATGGGACACTCCCCACTTGCCTGGATGAGTGCGGCTCCCACAACACTCAAGAAGCTCGACACCGTCCAGGACAAAGCAGCCCCCGTTCGATTGGCACCCCATCCACAAACATTCACTCCCTCCACCACCGACACACAGTGGCAGCAGTGTGTGTACCATCTACAAGATGCACTGCAGCAACTCACCAAGGCTCCTTGGACAGCGCCGCCCAAACCCACGACCTCTACCATCTAGAAGGACGAGGGCAGCAGACACATGGGGAACAGCATCATCTGGAAGTTCCCCTCCGAGCCCCTCACCATCCTGACTTGGAAATATATCGGCCGTTCCTTCACTGTCGCTGGGGTCAAAATCTTGCAACACCCTCACCAACAGCGCCGTGGGTGTACCTACACCACACGGACAAAATCGTGGAACTCCCTCCCTAACAGGACCATCGATGTACCAACACCACACGGACAAAATCCTGCAACTCCCTCCCTAACAGCGCCGTGGGTGTACCTACACCACACGGACAAAATGCCGGAACTCCCTCCCAAACAGCACTGTGGGTGTACCTACATCACACGGCACAAAATCCTGGAACTCCCTCCCTAACAGCACCGTTGGCGTACCTACATCACACGGGAGAAAATCCTGGAACTCCCTCCCTAACAGCGCCGTGAGTGTACCTAAACCACATGGACAAAATGCTGGAACTCCCTCCCTAACAGCGCTGTGGATGTACCTGCATCACACGGGACAAAATCCTGGAACTCCCTCCCTAACAGTGCCATGGGTGTACCTACACCACATGGACAATATCCTGAAACTCCCTTCCTAACAGCGCTGTGGGTGTACCTACACCACGCTGGACAAAATCCTGGAACTCCCTCTGTAACAGCGCCGTGGGTGTACCTACACCACACGGGACAAAATCTTGGAACTCCCTCCCTAACAGCGCCGTGGGTGTACCTACACCACACGGGACAAAATCCTGGAACTGCCTCCCTAACAGCGCCGTGGGTGTACCTACACCACACGAGGACTGCAGCGGTTCAAGAAGGTGGCTCACCCACCACCTTCTCAAGGGGCAATTAGTGATGGGCAATAAATGCAGGTCTAATTAGCAATGCTTATATCCCATGGATGAATAACAATAATAAAAAAGATTATTAACCTCTATCTCTTTTGACCTCCAGTCACCTCTGCATGTGTTTATACTGACGTTTCCCTTTCTAGGAATATACTTTGACTCTACCTGAGCTCTCCCCATTAAGGTCACCCAATTTCCCTCCAGCCTATGATTCTAGTTCATTCGACCCAAATACATCGTTACCCCATTGAGGTTGGCTTTCCCCCAGTGACTAATTCTTACTCTCGGTTGGTCTTTGTCCTTCTCCATCGCCAGACTAAACCTTATATACTGATCAAAGTCCCCGAAATGCTCCCCCTCTGAGTCTTGATCCAATTGGCCCCACCTCATTTCTAAGAACCAGGTCTGGCAGTGCTTGTTGGGCTGGGATCATTCTGCTGTAGAAAATGCTCCTCAGCACCCGCGAGGAGCTCTTGCCCCTCTCTGCCCTTCAAACTTTCACCATCCCAGTCTATATTTGAATAATTATAATCCCCCATCATAAATACAATATAAGTCTTGCCCCTGCCTGTAATTTCCTTGCAGATTTGTTCCTCTATGGCATTCCCATCAGTTGGTGGCCTTGTGAATACACCGAGCTGTGCTAATTTTGTTGCTTAGTTCTAGCTAAATAGATTCTGCCCTTGAGCCCCTCTGGCCATCCCTGTGTCTCCAGCGCTGCAATTCTCTGCTCCACCAATGCTGCCACTCCTGCCTGTTCCCACCAAAATGTATCCTTCAGTCCGCCTTGTACTAAAGTTCATCGGCCATGTGTCTGTCCATTTTGGCATATATCCAGTCAAGTCTCACTACTCTCCCCCTCACAAGTACAGGTTCTGTGCCACCCACATCTAAAAGCTCTTTTCGAACTCCCGCATACCCAGCATGAACCAGGTTAGCCCCATCAGCCACCCTCATTACGTTGTCAGCAATGAGATCCAACTGACCTTCTCATGGAGAGGGGGACCAGGGACTCTAAGACCCAACAGGCCTAGGGAGTGTCACGCATGGGCGGGCCTGGGGTGGACATCTCATGTTTTGTTCCAATTCATTGGGCCGGAGAAGGGCAGGGTCCAGTGCGCCTGTGCCTAAACAGAAAACAGCATGGAAACCGTATCATGTGACCCGGGATCTGAGCGCCATAGCCAAAGTTGTTCCCAAACAGGGGTGGGGGGGGGGGGGGGCAGGGAGAGGGGGCAGAGAGAGATGTCACAGCGATGCAGAAAGAAGGGCAGACAAAGAGGATGAAGGCAGCAAAGAAGGGGTTGTGGTTGGCAGATCTTAACTGGAGATGCTCCAGGGGAAGCCCTGGCGATCGATGCAGCGGCAGGAGTTGGTGACTCCATGTTGGGGTGAAGGTACCCCTTTCCAGAAGAGTTATTCAGCTCAGCGCAGGTAAAGAGCTGAGGTTCTGATTGCGGGTCGTTTCCAGAGAGGAGACCCAGGAATCCAGAGGAGTGGAACGTCGGGAGACGAGATTGAAACTCTGCAAGGAAGCCTGTCAATGCGGTCACCAAGTTGGGTTGGTAACTGGAGCGAATTCAAGGCAAGATCTTTGAATGCGAAGGGAGAGAGAGAGAGAGAGAGAAAGAGGGACAGAGAGAAAGCCAGAATTTCAGTCAATGTGGTTGACTCGCAATGCTTACTGACGTCTGGGTGGTTGCCTGAAAAATCCATGGAACCTGTTTGGGTGTCATCTGCCCTTGATTTTGCAATGTGGTGTGCTCAACCACAGTTTACCGGTTAACTCACATATCACACGGGTGAATGATGGTGAATGATGTTGCAAATTTTAAAAATCTTTCGCCCTTGTGTAAAAAATGTCATTTTTGTGTGTGACCAAACCCCAGGAAACCTTGTCGGTTTACTATCTTAACAAGTGACTTCAATCTCCAACTTTGTCTCCTTTAAACATGACCTTTCCGCTCTCTAACTGGATTGTACCAAAAACCGTGGGTTCTACGCTGGATCATTCCTTTCAGTCACCACTTGCCTTTAACAAGTCCCTCGCCCTTGTCAATCATTCACCCACGCTTTGTCAAACAATTCTTTCTCAATCCGAGATTGTGGCCTCGGGAGTTCTCTCCCAACCCCCACAGTCAGCTGACCGCTCTGGAATTTACACGGGTCGGCCATCTCTCATTTCTTAAAGGCGCAGTCACTTCAGCGAACATCCGGCCCTCTCACGCTGCTCCCACACGCAAGGAGGGTTGAAAGGTTCCGGACACTGCCCTCGACCATTCCCACCGCTGCTGCCATCTGCAAGTCTCACAATTCCCACCCAGCCCGGGGGAAATGCCCCACTAGCGGGCAGTGGAAGAGATGTTGGATTGGCAGGGATTAAGCTTTCACTACTTTGTCATAGGATGTGGCTGAGCAAAAATTCGTTGCCCGTCCCTAATTGCCCCCTTGAGAAGGTGGAGGGCGAGAAGCATTCTTGAGCCGCTGCTGTCCCCGTGTGTTGTAGGTACACGCACGGTGCTGTTAGGGAGGGAGTTCCAGGATTTTGTCCCGTGTGGTGTAGGTACACCCACGGCGCTGTTAGGGAGGGAGTTCCAGGATTTTGTCCCGTGTGGTGTAGGTACACCCACAGCGCTGTTAGGGAGGGAGTTCCAGGATTTTGTCCCCGTGTGGTGTAGGTACACCCACGGCGCTGTTAGGGAGGGAGTTCCAGGATTTTGTCCGTGTGGTGTAGGTACAGCCACGGCGCTGTTAGGGAGGGAGTTCCAGTATTTTGTCCGTGTCGTGTAGGTACACCCACGGCGCTGTTAGGGAGGGAGTTCCAGGATTTTGTCCGTGTGGTGTAGGGACACCCACGGTGCTGTTAGGGAGGGAGTTCCAGGATTTTGTCTCATGTGGTGTAGGTACACCCACTGCGCTGTTAGGGAGGGAGTTCCAGGATTGTGTCCCGTGTGGAGTAGGTACACCCACGGCGCTGTTAGGGAGGGAGTTCCAGGATTTTGTCCCCGTGTGGAGTAGGTACACCCACGGCGCTGTTAGGGAGGGTGTTCCAGGATTTTGTCCCGTGTGGTGTAGGTACACCCACGGCGCTGTTAGGGAGGGAGTTCCAGGATTTTGTCCCGTGTGGTGTAGGTACACCCACAGCGCTGTTAGGGAGGGAGTTCCAGGATTTTGTCCCCGTGTGGTGTAGGTACACCCACGGCGCTGTTAGGGAGGGAGTTCCAGGATTTTGTCCGTGTGGTGTAGGTACAGCCACGGCGCTGTTAGGGAGGGAGTTCCAGTATTTTGTCCGTGTCGTGTAGGTACACCCACGGCGCTGTTAGGGAGGGAGTTCCAGGATTTTGTCCGTGTGGTGTAGGGACACCCACGGTGCTGTTAGGGAGGGAGTTCCAGGATTTTGTCTCATGTGGTGTAGGTACACCCACTGCGCTGTTAGGGAGGGAGTTCCAGGATTGTGTCCCGTGTGGAGTAGGTACACCCACGGCGCTGTTAGGGAGGGAGTTCCAGGATTTTGTCCCCGTGTGGAGTAGGTACACCCACGGCGCTGTTAGGGAGGGAGTTCCGGGATTTTGTCCCGTGTGGTGTCAGTACATCCACAGCGCTGTTAGGGAGGGAGTTCTGGGATTTTGTCACGTCTGGTGTAGGTACACCCACTGCGCTGTTAGGGAGGGAGTTCCAGGATTTTGTCCGGTGTGGAGTAGGTACACCCACGGCGCTGTTAGCGAGGGAGTTCCAGGATTTTGTCCCCGTGTGGTGTAGGTACACCCACGGCGCTGTTAGGGAGGGAGTTCCGGGATTTTGTCCCTTGTGGTGCAGGTACACCCACGGCGCTGTTAGGGAGGGAGTTCCAGGATTTTGTCCCGTGTGGTGTAGGTACACCCACAGTGCTGTTACGGAGGGCGTTCCAGGATTTTGTCCCGTGTGGAGTAGGTACACCCACTGCGCTGTTAGGGAGGGAGTTCCAGGATTTTGTCCCGTGGGATGTAGGTACACCCACGGTGCTCTTAGGGAGGCAGTTCCAGGATTTTGTACGTGTGGTGTAGGTACACCCACGGAGCTGTTAGGGAGGGAGTTCCAGGATTTTTTCCTGTGTGGTGTAGGTACACCCATGGCGCTGTTTGGGAGGGAGTTCCAGGATTTTGTCCCGTGTGGTGTAGGTACACCCATGGCGCTGTTAGGGAGGGAGTTCCAGGAATTTGTCCCGTGTGGTGTAGGTACACCCACGGAGCTGTTAGTGAGGGAGTTCCAGGATTTTTTCCTGTGTGGTGTAGGTACACCCACGGCACTGTTAGGGAGGGAGTTCCAGGATTTTGTCCCGTGTGGTGTAGGTACACCCACAGCACGTTAGGGAGGGAGTTCCAGGATTTTGTCCCAAGAGTCAGTGAAGGAATGGCCGATATATTTCCAAGTCAGGATCGTGAGGGGCTCAGAGGGGAACGTCCAGGTGGTGTTGTTCCCCATGTTTCTGCTGCCCTCATCCTTCTAGACAGTAGAGGTGGTAGGTTTGGGCGGCGCTTTCAAAGTAGCCTTGGCGAGTTGCTGCAGTGCATCTTGTAGATGGTACACACTCTGCTGCCTCTGTCTGTCGGTGGTGGAGGGAATGAATGTTTGTGGATGGGGTGCCAATCGAGCGGAGGCCGCTTTGTCCTGGATGGTGCCGAGCTTCTTGAGTGTTGTGGGAGCTGCACTCTTCCACGCAAGTGGGCAGTATTCCATCATAGTCCTGACTTTTACCTTGTAGATGGTGGACAGGCTTTGGGGGAGTCAGGAGGTGAGTTACTCTCCGCAGGATTCGCAGCCTCTGACCTGCTCTTGTAGCCACAGTATTTATATGGCTGGTCCCAGTTCAGTTTCTGGTCAATGGTAACCCCCAGGATGTTGATAGTGGGGGATTCATGATGGTAATGCCATTGAACATCAAGGAGGCGATGGTTGGATTCTCTGTTGTTGGAGATGGTCATTGCCTGACACTTGTGAGGTGTGAATGTTATTTGCCACTTGTCAGCCCAAGCCTTGATATTGTCCAGGTCTTGCTGCATTTGGACATGGGCTGCTTCAGTATCTCAGGAGTCTCGAATGGTGCTGAACATTGTGCAAACATCAGCGAACATCGGCACTTCTGACCTTATGATGGAAGGAAGGTCATTGATGAAGCAGCTGAAAATGGTTGGGCCGAGGACACTAACCCTGAGGAACTCCTACAGTGATGTCCTGGAGCTGAGGTGACTGACCTCCAACAACCACAACCATCTTCCTTTGTGAGAGTTTGTTTGAATCTTCCTTTGTTGTTAGTCTGTACTTGTTTGTTAAGTGACTGTCAGTAATGTCAGTCTCTGCAGACCCCAGCTGTGGCATTGGAAGTATTCCCTCTTCCATTAATAATGAGTTTCTTCCAATGTGTTATCCCTTTGCTGCGATTGGAAAAGCCATTAAACCACGTGTGACATAATCTGATCTGAAACCCGTGTTACTCACTAAGAGAATAAAGCCAAAGGATTCCTTGATTTTAAAACGACAGAAGACATTTTACTGCACAAGATTCAGGAAAGCCAAACAGCTAATTTTGGGCTGTAACTTGCACATTCCTGAGCTGTGTATTTGGCTGGTACCCAATGAGCACTGGGGAAATGTATCCCACGAACCCCCTCACAACTGCAACGTGGTGGTTTCCATAAGACCATAAGACATAGGAGCAGAAATTAGGCCATTCAGCCCATCGAGTCTGCTCCGCCATTCAATCATGGCTGATAAGTTTCTCAAACCCATTCTCCCGCCTTCTCCCCGTAACCTTTGACCCCCTTACCAATCAAGAACCTATCTATCTCGCTCTTAAATACACTCAATGACCCGGCCTCCACAGCCTTCTGTGGCAATGAATTCCATAGATTCACCACTCTCTGGCTAAAGAAGTTCCTCCTCATCTCTGTTCTAAAAGGTCTTCCCTTTACTCTGAGGCTGTGCCCTCGGGTCCCAGTCTCTCCTACTAATGGGAACATCTTCCCCACGTCCACTCTATCCAGGCCTTTCAGTATTCTGTAAGTTTCAATCAGATCCCCCCCCTCATCCTTCTGAACTCCATCGAGTATAGACCCAGAGTCCTCAAACCTTCCTCATATGTTAAGCCTTTCATTCCTGGGATCGTTCTCGTGAACCTCCTCTGGACCCTCTCCAGGGCCAGCACATCCCTTCCTGAGATACGGGGCCCAAAATTGCTCACAATATTCTAAACGTGGTCTGACCAGAGCCTTATAAAGTCTCAGCGGCACATCCCTGCTTTTATATTCCAGTCCTCTCGAAATAAACGCCAACATTGCATTTGCCTCACTAACAACCGACTCAACCTGCAAGTTAACCTTAAGAGAATCCTGGACTAGGACTCCCAAGTCCCTTTTCACTCCAGATTTCTGAATTCTCTCCCCCATTTAGAAAATAGTCTATGCCTCTATTCTTCCTTCCGAAGAGCATGACCTCACAGTTACCCACGTTGTATTCCATCTGCCACTTCTTTGCCCATTCTGCTAATCTGTCCAAATCCTTCTGCAGCACCCCATCCCCCCCCACGCTAAAATATTGCGTGGCAATTGCCAGGCGGTGGGAATCATCCAATAATGCAATTCAAACTGCAAAGTTTGCAGGCTATGGGCAGCGCTGCAGCGATTGTTATGCAGAAATGCTTCAAGATTCTGGGTAACTATGGCACTGACGGGAGTGTGCACAAACCCTCTACCCCTCCCCAGGGGACAACCGCCCTCCCCCCCAATCTCTCCCCCAAGGAGCTATCCCTCCATTCCGCCCCCAAAGAGGACCCACAAACAGCTTCAGGTCTCTCCGACACCTTCGACGACCCTCATCGCCCCCCAGGGCCTGACTGCTGAAACATCCCAGTCCCAGACCCCGATTGCTGACTCCCAACCGCCGGCTGGTCTATATCCTGGCAACCCCCACCCCCCCATGACAGACCGCCGTTCCTGACCCAAAAAGAGAAACATGGTTGGATCAACCGAATTCCCGAGGTAAGCAGTTGCGAACAGATTGGCAATCCAACTCACCTGCTCCTCCAATGGAAGTTGCGCCCCCATGACCGATCTCACGCACAAACATCCAGAAATAACACGAGGGAAAAGAGAAGTGATGGACGAGCGGTCATCAAACACGCAACCAACGGGTCATTAAATGAGGGGCGCGCACAAAACCGGTTCCACGAATTTCTGATCGGAGCACCCTCCAGACGTCAGTGAGCACGGTGAGCCACAAAGTGAATTTAAACCTCTGCATCCCTCATTAGCTATTTCAGTCCCAGTCCTTCATCCTTCAGAGGACCTGATCTGATTAATGGGCAAGGTGATTGGCATCAATTTCGCTGCCACAACAATCGCAATAAAGACAGGAAGACATAATTTGGCAGATCGTTCCAGATCCCTGATTGTAAAAGTGCCTTGAGGAGGTTACAGGGATAGGGTGGGGTGTAGGTCCTGGAGGAGGTTACAGGGATAGGGAGCGTTGTAGGGGCTGTATTAGGTTACAGAGATAGGGAGGGGTGTAGGGTCTGGAGGAGGCTACAGAGAAAGAGAGGGTTATAGGGTCTGGAGGAGGTTACAGAGATAGTGAGGGGTGTAGGGGCTGGAGGAGGTTACAGAATAGGGAGGGTGTAGGGGTCGGAGGAGGTTACAGAGATAGGGAGAGGTGGGCTGGAGGAGGTTACAGATTAGGGAGGGGTGTAGGGGCTGGAGGAGGTTACAGGGATAGGGAGGGTTGTAGGGGCTGGAGGAGGTTACAGAGGTATGGAAGGTTGAGGGGCAGGAGGAGGCTGCAGAGATAGGGAGGGTTGTAGGGACTAGAGGAGGTAACAGTGGTAGGGAGGGTGGTAGGGGCTGGAGGAAGTTACAGAAATCTGGAAGGTTGTAGGGGCTGGAGGAGGTTACAGAGATAGGGAGTGTTGTAGGGGATGGATGATGTTACAGAGATAGGGAGGGTTGTAGCAGCTGGAGGAGGTGACAGAGATAGAGAGTGTTTTAGATGCTGGAAGATGTTACAGAGATAGGGTGTGTTTTAGGGGCTGGCAGATTTTCTAGAGATAGAGACGGTTTAAGGGGCTGGAGGGTGTTACAGAGATAGGAAGGGCTGTAGAGGCTGGAGGAGGTTACAGAGATAGGGAGGGGTGTAGGGGCTGGAGGAGGTTACAGAGAGAGGGAGGGTTGTTAAAGCTGGAGGAGCTTACAGAGATAGCGAGCATTGTAGGGGCTGGAGGAGGTTACAGAGATAGGGAGGGATGTTGGGGCTGGAGGAGGTTACGGAAATAGGGAGGGTTGTTGGTGCTGGAGGAGGTTACAGAGATAGGGAGGGGTGTAGGGGCTGGAGGAGGTTACAGAGATAGGGAGGGTTGTACGGGCTGGAGGAAGTTGCAGAGATAGGGAGGGGTGTAGGGGCTGGAGGACGTTACAGAGATAGGGAGGGGTGTAGGGGCTGGAGGAGGTTACAGATATAGGGAGGGTTGTAGGGGCTGGAGGAGGTTACAGAGATAGGGAGGGTTGTATGGGCTGGAGGAGGTTACAGAAATAGGGAGGGTTGTTGGTGCTGGAGGAGGTTACAGACATAGGGAGGGGTGTAGGGGCTGGAGGAGGTTACAGAGATGGGGAGGGTTGTAGGGGCTGGAGGAGGTTACAGGGATAGGGAGGGGTGTTGGGATTGAGGTGGTTACAGATATAGGGAATGTTATAGGGGGCTGGAGGATGTGTCAGAGAAAATGAGGGTTGTAGGTACTGGGGGAGGTTACAGAGATAGAGGAAGGTTGTTGGGACTGCATTAGGTTACAGAGGTAGGTAGAATTGTATTGCTTCAGAGAACGTTACAGAAATAGGGATGTTTATAGGGACTGGAGAAGTTTTCAAAGATAGGGTATGGTTTAGGGGCTGGAAGAGATTACAGAGATAGGGAGGCCAGGAGGGACTGGAGGGGTTTACATAGATCGGGTGTATTGAAGAGACTGGAGTACGATGCAGAGATAGGGAGGGTTTTATGGTCTGGAGGAGGTTACAGAGATAGGGAGGGTTTTATGGTCTGGAGGAGGTTACAGAGATAGGGAGGGTTGTAGCGTCTAAAGGAGGTTACAGAGATAGGTAGCGTTTTAGGGACTGGACAAGGTTACAGAGAACGAGGGGGTTGTACAGCCAGGCGGGGTTTTCAGAAATTAGGGAGGGTTGTAGGGTCTGAAGAAGTTTACAGAGATAGGGGTGGTTGTAGCATCTAGAGGGTGCTACAGATATAGAGAAGGCTTTGGAGGAGATAACAGAGATACGGATTGTTGCAGGGCCTGGAGTAGGTTACAGAAATAGCGAGTGCTGTATTACCCCTGACTCCACGTGCTTTAACATTTACTCCGGCCTCTTAGTGAGACCTTATCTAAGTCTATTTGAATTCCAGTTGCACCACATGCACTGGTCTCCCCTATCTTTTCTACTCAAGAGGCTCCAGTAGATTAGTTAAGCATGATTCCCCTTTCATAAACCCATGCTGACATTGTCTAATCCTGTTAATGCTTTCCAAGTGTTCTGTTACCACATCCTTTTCCAATGGACTCTAGCATTCTTTCCACTTCTGATGTTAGGCTAACTGGTCTGTAATCCTGTTTCTTTCTCTCCCTCCTTTATTAAAATATCGGGTTACAATTGCCCCCCTCCAATCTTTAGGGACTGCTCCAGAATCTGTCGGAGTTTGGAAGACGACCAGCATTGCATCCCATATTTCCAGGGCCATATCCAAAAATTGGTTAGCTACTATCTGCAGCTGGACACATGCCCTGCCCACAGGGCAGCCAGGGAGGCTGGAAGTACCCATCACTTCCCACATAGTGCAGGAGGAGCATACCACGGGTGCGAGCTCTGCTGCCATGACTTCCCTTTAGATTAAGCTCGTTAGTTACTCCCCTTAATGAACGCTAATTATGCTTTCACACCACGACATTCCCAAGTCCTCCACTTATTTTGTTTGACCTAATGAGCTGCAGCAGTTTAATTAGTAGAAAACATATAGGTAGAAGTGCTCGCCTGACCCCACTTACCAATCCTGCGTCTGAATCCAGCCATTACTTTGTACTCCACCTCCTGAAGATCCTGAGGTTCTGCCTCCCCTCCCTGGTCTCAGCCTTTGTCTTTCACGCCTTTCTATGTCGCTAAGCATCACATGCTCTCTCGTGGTGGGTAGTATTGGCAGCAGTTCAAGATACACGGGGAAATGTAGATATACATCACAAAATCGCCCGTTCTTTTCAAAATTAAATTTGCAACCCCCTACTAATAAGCATGAAAATTCCGGGTTACAGGAGGACATAAACTGGATGGGCCGTTACATGAGTGCAAGACCCTCGGCCGTCAGCTAGCTAGAGTGGGAGTTGAGCCCCGATCTTAAGGCTGAGTGGCACGGGCGCTGCCCACTGTAGCAGATGAGCTCCTTGCTGAAACTTGGCGGAGTGATGCTGAGGGCAGGATTGTTGCTGGGATTTGAGGACGTGGGGAACGTTAAGGCTATTGCCTGGTGAACATTATAACTCGCTTGTGCTGTGGCCTTCTTCAGCGATATGAAATTCAACCATGAAACTTGACACATGAGGTGGACATTGCAATTTCAAGGTGAGATGTGTTAGTCGAATCCGGGGCATCGGAGAAGTCAAAACCAAGCACAGTAACTTTCTTTATTGAGAGAGTTTATTGAGTAGTTGAGTCTCAAAAATCTCCTTTCACACAACCACTGTCCCAGCTGCCCCTATTTATACATGACCCCTTATAACCAATAAATTGATGAAGAGGAAAACTCATGAATTAATTAAAGGGGTGTGGAAGCAAAATAGAAACTTCAAAAGGAGGCTTAACTATTCAAATTAAAGCCATGTACCTGGGGTTGAGTATGAATCCAGGGCTTGCGGCAGCCACCGGTCGTGGAAGGATTTCCTATTTATAGGCCATTTTTGTAAAACAAAATAAATAAACTAGACTAGAAATCAATGGGGAAGGGTGGTGGTGGGGTGGTGACAGCCCCTGGTGGGGCACTGTACTTGAAACAAAAACGCTATAGGAAGCTTAAAAAGCTAAATCAAGAGGCTGTTTATGTGGGTGATGGCGCACACCAGACCCCGCATTGCCCACCGGACACGGAAGGATTCCCTATTTATACGTGCTTAAAGACAATTAACAGCCACCGCTTGTTTCTCTAACCCTTAACAATGTAATTGACGTGATCTGAACAAGCATTAAACACGTCATTGAGGTGACATGAACAAACCTACAAAAATATGATTAGCATGACTTTAACAAGCCAGATGACCTTCAGTCATCTGTGACAGGACCGACGCTATGGATCGGGGTGGTGACCTTTTTGAGTTAGCTGGACGGCAGCCATTTGACGTGGAGACATTTTGTTTCACGGTCCCGGCTCCACCACAGGGAAAGCCATACATTGAGCACGGTGGAGCATTTTGTACAGGTGTGAGCGATGCACTGGTTGAATTCACAACGCTATCTGGCCATCGGTTCTCAGTTTCTCAGGAATTGAAGAATTGGGGCAAAGGGATGTTTCACCATAACCTTCACCTGCTCCCTGAACTTGGACTGGGTCACGGCGTAGATACAAGTGTTTGTGCAGCAGCTCAGGAGCTGCAGCATGAAGCCCAGCTCCGACATAAAATAAGGTAGGTACATGGACTGATGACCCATCCAAGACATCCGGATCCAGATGGAATAAACCATTAGGGTCGACCATAACAGGATGAAACTCCCCGAGATCACAAACAGCAAAATGATGGATTTCCTTCGACTCTCCATCTCCGGGTCTCTGGGGTTCTCCCCACTGCTGGGAGCCCGGAGTCTCCTGCGGACTCTGCTGCTCACTAAGATGTGTCTGACGGTGAGTACATTGAGCAGCAGGATCAGGACAAACGGGACGCAGGGGGTCAGGATCTGATGCAGGAACTCGATTGCGGTCCAGAGCGGTGAGAAATCAGCATACCGTGCTATCAGGCAAAACCAGGGTTGATTGAGCAGCACATACCTCCCTGTCAGCATAAAATACCAGAAAATATTCTTCAAACCGCTCAGCGCTGTCACTGTCCCCAGAACCACAGCCGCCGTTCTCTCGGTGCAATATTTACTTTTCAGCTTCTGGCAACAAATGGCCACGAATCGATCAAAGGTGAAAGCGACGGTGAACCAGACGGAACAGTCGGTGACTGCGTACACCAGGACAGCGTGGATGTTACACACGGGGATGGACTCCAGGAAAACAAATTCTTCCTTAAAAACAATCGGAATTTGTCTCAATATCAGGTCGAGGATGGTGACCAGTAGATCCGACGCTGCCATGGCCACCAGGTAGCGAGTGACACAGTTGGAGAGACCGCACTTTCCTCGAGATAAGATCACAATCGTCACTGAGTTATCTGGGAGTGAGGAAAATGAACAGGGACATTATGCATTAAAGCCGGAGCAAAGTTACCAGATTATCTGAGGGCTTAGTGACATTTTCAAATGTGTTACTTTACCCAGTGATGGTCTGGAATGATTGCACTTGTGACAAGGTTACCTGGTGGAGACAGGGACCATCAAAGACTGGAGTCAAAGTGGACATTATTATTCGTTGTGAAGTAACATCGGAGGATGTGCTGATTCCTGCCCCACATCAATACCCTGTGACCCTGGATTACTGGAAGCAGAATAAGACTAAGTTTCCCCTTCCAGCATTGAACTGGTGCCTGCAAGCAGACTGCACACCCAAGAAAGGAGTGGATGAACTTCAACCAGTGTCAGAAAATTATTTGTAGCTTTGTGTTTCAGAATCCACAAGCCATTTTAAGGTTCATTGAAAGTGCAACCTGGGACAAAAAATTGCTCGTACCAACAACATTAGCCAAAACATTGGTGTTCATGTTCAATCTGATGTTGTTTTATTAGTTGCGTGAGATGTGGGCATTGACGGCTGGGCCCAGAATTGTTGCCCGTCCCTTATTGGCCCCTTGAGAAGGTGGTGGGTGAGCCGCCTCCTTGAGCCACTGCAGTCCCCGTGCGGTGTACGTACACCCACGGCGCTGTTAGGGAGGGAGTTCCAGGATTTTGTCCCGTGTGGCATAGGTGCACCCACAGCGCTGTTAGGGAGGGTGTTCCAGGATTTTGTCCCCGTGCAGTGTAGGTACACCCGCAGCGCTGTTAGGGAGGGTGTTCCAGGATTTTTTCCCATATGGTGTAGGTACACCCAGGGCGCTGTTAGGGAGGGAGTTCCTGGATTTTGTCCCATATGGTGTAGGTACACCCACGGTGCTGTGAGGGAGGGAGTTCCAGGATTTTGTCCAGCGTAGTGTTGGTACACCCACGGCGCTGTTAGGGAGGGAGTTCCAGGATTTTGTCCCCGTGTGGTGTAGGTACACCCATGGCGCTGTTAGGGAGGGAGTTCCAGGATTTTGTCCGTGTGGTGTAGGTACACCCACGGCGCTGTTAGGGAGGGAGTTCCAGGATTTTGTCCCGTATGGTGTAGGTACACCCACGGCGCTGTTAGGGAGGGAGTTCCAGGATTTTGTCCCCGTGTGGTGTTGGTATACCCACAGCGCTGTTAGGGAGGGAGTTCCAGGATTTTGTCCGTGTGGTGTAGGTACACCCACGGCGCTGTTAGGGAGTGAGTTCCAGGATATTGTCCGTGTGGTGTAGGTACACCCACGGCGCTGTTAGGGAGGGAGTTCCAGGATTTTGTCCCGTGTGGTGTAGGTACACCCACAGCGCTGTTGGGGAGGGTGTTCCAGGATTTTGTCTGTGTGGTGTAGGTACACCCACGGCGCTGTTAGGGAGGGGGTTCCAGGATTTTGTCCGTGTGGTGTAGGTACACCCACGGCGCTGTTAGGGAGGGAGTTCCAGGATTTGGACCCAGCGGCAATGAAGGAACCCCCGTTATATTTCCAAGTCAGGATGGTGAGGGGCTCGGAGGGAACTTCCAGGTGGTGGTGTTCCCCATGTGTCTGCTGCCCTCGTCCTTCTAGGTGGTAGAGGTCGTAGGTTTGGGCGGCGCTGTCGAAGGAGCCTTGGCGAGTGGCTGCAGTGCATCTGTGTGGTTCTGTGAGTCCGCAGGTCTGAGTCCCACGTGATTGGTGCAAGGAAGGTGCGTCCAACACCCGATCGCTGGGCTGGCGATCCAGAGACACCCCCACACCCCAAGCTGTGTGGGGGGTTGGGGCCCTGTTTTGGATCCCACCACTACAGGCCGCGCTATTGAAGTTCAGACCCCAAAACCGGTGATGGACATCCTGGCGACATAAAACCACCTTCAATCGTGGCATCTAACCAACGGGTTGGCAAATGCCCCTCTCGGGATGGATAAATACCTCCACTCCCCAATACCACAACCCACAACCTTGAATGCACCAGACACCTACCCCCCCTCCACCCTCACAGCCCACGGTGTGTGAGTCTCAGCTACCCTCCTCCGATAGGTAACCCGGAAATCCAACCCTGATCGAGGGGGCAGTTAGGGACAGGTGTAACCGATAGGTGCCCCACCTTCGCATGGAGAGGGGTAAAGGGGCAGGTTGAGTTACCAGTTAGGAGATCCCTTCCGGCACTCGCCAGTGAGAGTGTGTTGAGGGGGGCTGGGGTCCGTGTGCGGTGGGGGTAAGAGTGGGGAGGTGACTGAGCGAGACTGGAAAGCAGGTTGGAGTCTCTCCACCGTCAGCATCCACAGCTCCTGAACACAACATGCGTTTGGAAACCCATTTACCCACAGCGGCGACCTGTAACACAGCAGCTCCGATACTCACTGCCCATCCCTACCACAGCGAGGAGAGGGTAGGAAACCTTTCCCATGGCAACGAGGGTATCTTGTATCTGCCACTCTAGTTCAACGCTGATTCCCATTGGTGGTCGCCTTCGCTGTCTTCCTCTGCCCGCCTCCCTTTCTCTCTGTCTCTCTCTGTCTCTCTCTCTCTGTCTCTCTCTCTGTCTCTCTCTGTCTCTCTCTGTCTCTCTCTGTATCTCTCTGTCTCTCTCTCTCTGTCTCTCTCTGTCTCTCTCTCTGTCTCTCTCTATCTCTCTCTCTCTCTGTCTCTCTCTCTCTCTGTCTGTCTCTGTCTCTCTCTCTGTCTCCCTCTCTGTCTCTCTTCCTGTCGCTCTTTGTCTCTCTTTGTCTCTCTCTGTCTCTCCCTGTCTCACTCTGTCTCTCTCTGTCTCTCTGTCTCACTCTGTCTCACTCTGTCTCTCTCTCTCTCTGTCTCTGTCTCTGTCTCTGTCTCTCCCTGTCTTTCTATCTCTCTCTATCTCTCTGTCTCTCTGTCTCACTCTGTCTCACTCTGTCTCACTCTGTCTCTGTCTCTGTCTCTCCCTGTCTTTCTATCTCTCTCTATCTCTCTGTCTCTCTCTGTCTCTGTCTCTCTCTCTCTCTCTCTCTGTCTCTCTCTCTCTCCCTGTCGCTCTCTGTCTCTCTCTGTCTCTCTGTCTCTCCCTGTCTCACTCTGTCTCTCTCTCTCTCTGTCTCTCTCTCTCTGTCTCTCTCTGTCTCTGTCGCTCTCTGTCTCTCCCTGTCTCTCTGTCTCTCTCTGTCTCTCCCTGTCTCTCTATCTCTCTCTGTCCCTCTCTGTCTCTGTCTCTCTGTCTCTCTCTCTCTCTCTGTCGCTCTCTCTCTCTGTCTCTGTCTCTCTCTGTCTCTCTTTCTCTGTCCCTCTCTGTCTCTGTCTCTCTCTGTCTCTGTCTCTCTCTGTCTCTCTCTCTCTCTCTGTAGCCGCTGATCCCTCTTGCTGCTGGAGGTGATGCTCTCACTGTCACAATGGGTCCACACACCGATCGCAGTCCCCTTATTAAAGGAAGAGGGGAAAGCCTCAGGGACACCATTAGGGTCCCCGGTGGGGGTTGGGGGTGGGTTAAACCCACATTACTTGCAGCCACTGAACAAACAAGGGCAGTTAACCCCTTGGGAACCCAGCACCTTTCATGGAGCACCAAACATGATGGAAGGCAGTGTCAGAGTGAGACCCCCACCCTCCACAAGCAGCAGTGCAGGGCTGGCCCCCATTTATTTCCCGGGGCAGTCGTGGATCAGACAGCAGGGTATTTAAGTCTGAGGTGAGGTGGGTGGTAAGTGTCCCTGGGCGGAGAGAGGCTGCCCCCTCCTGGTGGGGAGCCAGGAGCAGTGATAAAGGCCCCCTGCCCAAAGTGGGCCTCGCCCATGTCCCAGAGGGTGGTCAACACAGGCATCACTTAAAAGGCCAGAGTGCACATCGATTCAATTCCTCACCACAGATCTGACTTAAACTCACCTCGAGACATGTTGACACACACACATCTATAGGTACATCACAGAATGGGACAAATATCCTTTCCGGAGTGTGGGAATATCTCCATGGATCAGCAGGACAGAGGTGCAGAGTGTTACTGAATGGGTGAGAGATGGGGATGTGCAGATGTGCAAAGGGACCTGGGTCTCCTTGTCCAGGACTCACTGGAAGACAATATGCAGGTGCAGCAAGGGTTCAGCAAGGTGAATGGTTTGCCGGACCCCCCTCGCGAGGGGTTCTTGAGTGCAGGAGGGGGCAAGTCTTCCTTCACCTGTGTAGAGCTTTGGTTGGAGCTCACTTGTATTATTCTGTGCAGTTCTGGAAAAGTTGAGGCTGAACGATTCGTTACAATCTTCAGCCAGAGGTGCCGAGTGGATGATCCACCTCAGCCTCCTCCGGAGGCTCCCAGCATCACAGATGCCAGTCTTCAGCCAATTCGATTCACTCCACGTGATATCAAGAAACGGCTGAAGGCACTGGATACTGCAAAGGCTGTGGGCCCTGACAATATTCCGGCAATAGTCCTGAAGGCTTGTGCTCCAGAACTTGCCGTGCCCCTAGCCAAGCTGTTCCAGTAGAGCTGAAACCTGGCGGGAAGACGTTACAGAGATAGGGAGGGTTGTAGGGGCTGGAGGAGGTTAGAGGTATAGGAAGGGGTGTAGTGTTTGGAGGAGTTTACCGAGATAGGGAGGGTTGTAGGGGGTGGAGGAGGTTACAGAGATAGGTATGGGTGTAGGGGCTGGAGGAGGTTACAGAGATAGGGAGGGTTGTCAGGGTGGAGGCGATTACAGAGATAGGGAGGTTTGTATTGGCTGGAGGAATTTACAGAGAGATGGAGGGTTGTCGAGGCTGGAGGAGGTTACAGAGATAGGGAGGGTTGTAGGGCTGGAGGATGCTACAGAGATAGGGTGGGTTGTAGGTGCTGGAGGAGATTACAGAGATCGGGAGGGTTGTAGGGGCTGGAGGAGGTTACAGAGATAGGGAGGGGTGTAGGGGCTGGAGGAGGTTACAGAGATAAGGAGGTTTGTAGGAACTGGAGACGGTTACAGAGATAGGGAGTGTAGGAGGGGTTGGAAGAGGTTGCAGAGATAGAGAGTGTTGTAGGGGGCTGGAGTATGTTACAGAGATATGGAGTGTTGTAGGGGCTGGAAGGGGTTACAGAGATAGGGAGGGGTGTAGGGGCTGGAGGAGGTTACAGAGATAGGGAGGGTTGTAGGGACTGGAGGAGTTTACAGAGATAGGGAGGGTTGTAGGGGCTGGAGGAGGTTACAGAGGTATGGAGGGGTGTAGGGGCTGGAGGAGTTTACCGAGAGAGGGAGGGTTGTAGGGGGTGGAGGAGGTTACAGAGATAGGGAGGGGTGTAGGGGCTGGAGGAGTTTACAGAGATAGGGAGGGTTGTAGGGGGTGGAGGCGATTACAGAGATAGGGATGGTTGTAGGGGCAGGAGGAGGTTACAGAGATAGGGAGTGGTGTAGGGGCTGGAGGAGGTTACAGAGATAGGGATGGTTGTAGGGACTGGAGGAGGTTACAGAGATAGGGAGTGTTGTAGGGGTTGGAGGAGGTTACAGAAATAGGAGGAGTGTTAGGGGCTGGAGGAGTTTACAGAGATAGGGAGGATTATGGGGCATGATGAGGTTACAGAGATAGGGAGGGGTGTAGGGGCTGGAGGAGTTTACAGAGATAGGGAGGGTTGTGGGGGCTGGAGGATGTTACAGAGATAGGGAGGGTTGTAGGGGCTGGAGGAGGTTACAGAGATAGGGAGGGTTGTAGGGGCTGGAGGAGTTTACCGAGATAGGGAGGGTTGTAGTGGCTGGAGGAGGTTACAGAGATAGGGAGGGCTGTAGGGGCTGGAAGAGGTTACAGAGATAGGGAGATTTATAGGGGCTGGAAGAGGTTACAGAGATAGTGAGGAGAGTAGGGGCTGGAGGAGGTTAGAGATAGAGATGTGTGTACGGGCTGAGGATGTTACAGAGATAGGGAGGGTTCTCGGGGCTGGAGAATTTTACAGAGATAGGGAGGGTTGTAGGGGCTGGAGGTGGTTACAGAGATAAGGAGGGTTGTGGTGCTGGAGGATGTTACAGAGATAGGGAGTGTTGTAGGGGCTGGAAGGGGTTTCAGAGATAGAGAGGGGTGTAGGGGCTGGAGGAGGTTGCAGAGATAGAGAGGGGTGTAGGGGCTGGAGGAGGTTACAGAGATAGGTAGGGTTGTAGAGGCTGGAGGAGGTTACAGAGATAGGGAAGGTTGTAGGGGCTGAAGGAGGTTACAGAGGTAGGGAGGTTTGTAGGGTCTGTAGGAGGTTACAGAGATAGGGAGGGTTGTAGGGACTTGTAGATTTTACAGAGTTGGGAGGGTTGTAGGGTCTGGAGGAGGTTACAGAGATAGGGAGGGGTGTAGGGTATTGGAGGAGGTTGCAGAGATAGGGAGGGGTGTGGGGTCTGGAGGATGTTACAGAGATAAGGAGGTTTGTAGGGGCTGGAGGAGATTACAGAGATAGGGATGGGTGTAGGGGTTTGGAAGAGGTTACAGAGATAGGGAGGGGTGTAGCGGTTTGGAGGAGGTTACAGAGATAGAGAGGGGTGTAGGGGTTTGGAGGAGGTTACAGAGATAGGGAGGGGTGTTGGGGTTTGGAGGAAGTTACAGAGATTGGGAGGGGTGTAGGTGTTTGGAGGAGGTTACAGAGATAGGGAGGGGTGTAGGGTTTTGGAGGATGTTACAGAGATAGTCAGTAAATTACCAGTTTTGTCATTCCAACTTGGTGACCTCATTGACAAGGCCACCTTACAGGGTGACAATCTCTTCACCTGATGTTCTGCTCCTCTGGATTCCTGCGTCTCCACTCCAGCACCGACCTGCGATCAGACCCTCAGCTCTTTAGCTGCTCCGAGCTGAATAATTCTTCTCGAAAGGGGTACTTTTACCCCAACATGGAGACCCATCAAGTGGGACTCAGACCCGCGGACTCACAGAACCACACAGAGCAGAAGAAGCCCTTCGGCCCATCGAGTCTGCACTGACACTGTGAGAAACCACTGACCTACCTCCCTAACCCCGTTGACCAGCACTCGGGTGCACATAGCCTTGAATGTTATGAGGTGCTGAGTGCTCATCCAGTTACTTTTTAAAGGTTGTGTGGCTAACCCACCTACACCACCCTCCCAGGCAACGCATTCCAGACCCTCACCACCCTCTGGGTAACAAAAGTTCCTCCTCACATCCCCCCCTAAACCTCCTGCCCCTCACCTTGAACTTATACACCCTCGTGACTGATCCTTCAGCTAAGGGGAACAGCTGCTCCCTATCCACCCTGTCCATGCCCCACATAATCTTGTCCACCTCGATCAGGGTCGCCCCTCAGTCTTCTCTGCTCCAACGAAGACAACCCAAGTCTATCCAAACCTCTCTTCGTAACTTAAATGTTTCATCCCAGGCAACATCCTGGTGAATCTCCTCTGCACCCACTCCAGTGCAACCACATCCTTCCTATAATGTGGGGTCCAGAGCTGCACACAGTACTCCAGCTGTGGCCTCACCAAGGGTCTATACAACTCCAACATGACCTCCCTACTTTTGTAATCTATGCCTCAATTGATAAAGGCAAGTGTCCCATATGCCTTTTTCACCACTCCACTAACATGCCCCTCCGCCTTCAGAGATCTATGGACAGACACACTAAGGTCCCTTTGCTCCTCAGAACTTCCTAGTGCCATGCCATTCATTGAATACTTCCTTGTGCCACATGCTAGGAGGATTGAAAAGTTCAGGCCAGTGCCTTCTACCATTCCCAACATTGCTGCTCTCTGCCAGTCTCAAACTTCCCATCCAGCCAGGGAGAAATGTCCCAATGTGGTGCGATGGAAAAGGTGTTGGATTGGAAGGGGTAATTTGTAGTTGTTTGTTAAGTGACTGTCAGTAATGTCAATCCCTGCGGATCCCAGCTCTGACACAGGAGGGACTCCCTCTTCCATTAATATGTCGCTCCTTCCAACATTATCTCATAGCGTCAATGGGAGCATCAGCTCCGGCACTAACAGAGAATAGCGGCTACAGAGGGAATGGAGGAGAGATCAGAATCTGAGAACGATAGATTGGAATATTACAATAATGGATCAGACTCAGAGAAGGATAGATTGGAATATTACAACAATGGATCAGAATCTGAGATCGATAGATTGGAATTTTACAACAATGGATCAGAATCTTTGAACGATAGATTGGAATATTACAACAATGGATCAGAATTTGAGAACGATAGATTGGAATATTACAACAATGGATCAGAATCTTTGAACGATAGATTGGAATATTACAACAATGGATCAGAATCTGAGAATGATAGATTGGAATATTACAACAATGGATCAGAATCTGAGAACGATAGATTGGAATATTACAACAATGGATCAGAATGTCAGAACGATAGATTGGAATATTACAACAATGGATCAGAATCTGAGAACGATAGATTGGAATATTACAACAATGGATCAGAATCTGAGAACGATAGATTGGAATATTACAACAATGGATCAGAATCTGAGAACGATAGATTGGAATATTACAACAATGGATCCGAATCTGAGAATGATAGATTGGAATATTACAACAATGGATCAGAATCTGAGAACGATAGATTGGAATATTACAACAATGGATCCGAATCTGAGAATAATAGATTGGAATATTACAACAATGGATCAGAATGTCAGAACGATAGATTGGAATATTACAACAATGGATCAGAATCTGAGAACGATAGATTGTAATATTACAACAATGGATCCGAATCTGAGAATAATAGATTGGAATATTACAACAATGGATCAGAATCTGAGAATGATAGATTGGAATATTACAACAATGGATCAGAATCTGAGAACGATAGATTGTAATATTACAACAATGGATCCGAATCTGAGAATAATAGATTGGAATATTACAACAATGGATCAGAATCTGAGAATGATAGATTGGAATATTACAACAATGGATCAGAATCTGAGAACGATAGATTGGAATATTACAACAATGGATCCGAATCTGAGAATAATAGATTGGAATATTACAACAATGGATCAGAATGTCAGAACGATAGATTGGAATATTACAACAATGGATCAGAATCTGAGAACGATAGATTGTAATATTACAACAATGGATCCGAATCTGAGAATAATAGATTGGAATATTACAACAATGGATCAGAATCTGAGAATGATAGATTGGAATATTACAACAATGGATCAGAATCTGAGAACGATAGATTGTAATATTACAACAATGGATCCGAATCTGAGAATAATAGATTGGAATATTACAACAATGGATCAGAATCTGAGAATGATAGATTGGAATATTACAACAATGGATCCGAATCTGAGAATAATAGATTGGAATATTACAACAATGGATCAGAATCTGAGAATGATAGATTGGAATATTACAACAATGGATCCGAATCTGAGAATAATAGATTGGAATATTACAACTATGGTTCAGAATCTGAGAATGATAGATTGGAATATTACAACAATGGATCCGAATCTGAGAATAATAGATTGGAATATTACAACAATGGATCCGAATCTGAGAAAGATAGATTGGAATATTACAACAATGGATCAGAATCTGAGAATGATAGATTGGAAAATTACAACAATGGATCTGAATCTGAGAATGATAGATTGGAATATTACAACAATAGATCAGAAACTGAGAACAATAGATTGGAATATTACAACAATGGATCAGAATCTGAGAACGATAGATTGTAATATTACTACAATGGATTGGATTCTGAGAATGATAGATTGGAATATTACAACAATGGATCAGAATCTGAGAATGATAGATTGGAATATTACAACAATGGATCAGAATCTGAGAATGATAGATTGGAATATTACAACAATGGATCAGAATCTGAGAATGATAGATTGGAATATTACAACAATGGATCAGAATGTCAGAACGATAGATTGGAATATTACAACAATGGATCCGAATCTGAGAATAATAGATTGGAATATTACAACAATGGATCAGAATCTGAGAATGATAGATTGGAATATTACAACAATGGATCAGAATCTGAGAATGATAGATTGGAATATTACAACAATGGATCTGAATCTGAGAATGATAGATTGGAATATTACAACAATGGATCTGAATCTGAGAATGATAGATTGGAATATTACAACAATGGATCAGAATCTGAGAATGATAGATTGGAATATTACAACAATGGATCAGAATGTCAGAACGATAGATTGGAATATTACAACAATGGATCCGAATCTGAGAATAATAGATTGGAATATTACAACAATGGATCAGAATCTGAGAATGATAGATTGGAATATTACAACAATGGATCTGAATCTGAGAATGATAGATTGGAATATTACAACAATGGATCAGAATCTGAGAATGATAGATTGGAATATTACAACAATGGATCTGAATCTGAGAATGATAGATTGGAATATTACAACAATGGATCAGAATCTGAGAATGATAGATTGGAATATTACAACAAGGGATCAGAATCTGAGAATGATAGATTGGAATATTACAACAATGGATCAGAATCTGAGAATGATAGATTGGAATATTACAACAATGGATCTGAATCTGAGAATGATAGATTGGAATATTACAACAATGGATCAGAATGTCAGAACGATAGATTGGAATATTACAACAATGGATCCGAATCTGAGAATAATAGATTGGAATATTACAACAATGGATCAGAATCTGAGAATGATAGATTGGAATATTACAACAATGGATCAGAATGTCAGAACGATAGATTGGAATATTACAACAATGGATCCGAATCTGAGAATAATAGATTGGAATATTACAACAATGGATCAGAATCTGAGAATGATAGATTGGAATATTACAACAATGGATCTGAATCTGAGAATGATAGATTGGAATATTACAACAATGGATCAGAATGTCAGAACGATAGATTGGAATATTACAACAATGGATCAGAATCTGAGAATGATAGATTGGAATATTACAACAATGGATCAGAATGTCAGAACGATAGATTGGAATATTACAACAATGGATCCGAATCTGAGAATAATAGATTGGAATATTACAACAATGGATCAGAATCTGAGAATGATAGATTGGAATATTACAACAATGGATCAGAATCTGAGAACGATAGATTGGAATATTACAACAATGGATCCGAATCTGAGAATAATAGATTGGAATATTACAACAATGGATCAGAATCTGAGAATGATAGATTGGAATATTACAACAATGGATCAGAATGTCAGAACGATAGATTGGAATATTACAACAATGGATCCGAATCTGAGAATGATAGATTGGAATATTACAACAATGGATCAGAATCTGAGAACGATAGATTGGAATATTAAAACAATGGATTGGAATCTGAGAACGATAGATTGGAATATTACAACAATGGATCAGAATCTGTGTACGATAGATTGGAAAATTACAACAATGGATCAGAATCTGTGTACGATAGATTGGAATATTACAACAATGGATCCGAATCTGAGAATAATAGATTGGAATATTACAACAATGGATCAGAATCTAAGAAAGATAGATTGGAATATTACAACTATGGTTCAGAATCTGAGAATGATAGATTGGAATAATACAACAATGGATCGGAATCTGAGAACGATAGATTGGAATATTACAACAATGGATCCGAATCTGAGAATAATAGATTGGAATATTACAACAATGGATCAGAATCTGAGAATGATAGATTGGAATATTACAACAATGGATCGGAATCTGAGAACGATAGATTGGAATATTACAACAATGGATCGGAATCTGAGAACGATAGATTGGAATATTACAACAATGGATCGGAATCTGAGAACGATAGATTGGAATATTACAACAATGGATCAGAATCTGAGAACGATAGATTGGAATATTACAACAATGGATCTGAATCTGAGAACGATAGATTGGAATATTACAACAATGGATCAGAATGTGAGAACGATAGATTGGAATATTACAACAATGGATCAGAATGTGAGAACGATAGATTGGAATATTACAACTATGGATCAGAAACTGAGAACGATAGATTGGAATATTACAACAATGGATCTGAATCTGAGAACGATAGATTGGAATATTACAACAATGGATCAGAATCTGAGAACGATAGATTGGAATATTACAACAATGGATCAGAATCTGAGAATGATAGATTGGAATATTACAACAATGGATCGGAATCTGAGAACAATAGATTGGAATATTACAACAATGGATCAGAATGTGAGAACGATAGATTGTAATATTACAACAATGGATCGGAATCTGAGAACAATAGATTGGAATATTACAACAATGGATCAGAATGTGAGAACGATAGATTGTAATATTACAACAATGGATCGGAATCTGAGAACGATAGATTGGAATATTACAACAATGGATCAGAATCTGAGAACGATAGATTGGAATATTACAACAATGGATCAGAATCTGAGAACGATAGATTGGAATATTACAACAATGGATCAGAATCTGAGTACGATAGATTGGAATATTACAACAATGGATCAGAATCTGAGAACGATAGATTGGAATATTACAACAATGGATCAGAATCTGAGAATGATAGATTGGAATATTACAACAATGGATCGGAATCTGAGAACAATAGATTGGAATATTACAACAATGGATCAGAATGTGAGAACGATAGATTGTAATATTACAACAATGGATCGGAATCTGAGAACAATAGATTGGAATATTACAACAATGGATCAGAATGTGAGAACGATAGATTGTAATATTACAACAATGGATCGGAATCTGAGAACGATAGATTGGAATATTACAACAATGGATCAGAATCTGAGAACGATAGATTGGAATATTACAACAATGGATCAGAATCTGAGAACGATAGATTGGAATATTACAACAATGGATCAGAATGTCAGAACGATAGATTGGAATATTACAACAATGGATCAGAATCTGAGATCGATAGATTGGAATATTACAACAATGGATCTGAATCTGAGAACGATAGATTGGAATATTACAACAATGGATCAGAATCTGAGATCGATAGATTGGAATATTACAACAATGGATCTGAATCTGAGAACGATAGATTGGAATATTACAACAATGGATCAGAATCTGAGAACGATAGATTGGAATATTACAACAATGGATCAGAATCTGAGAATGATAGATTGGAATATTACAACAATGGATCAGAATCTGAGAACGATAGATTGGAATATTACAACAATGGATCAGAAACTGAGAACGATAGATTGGAATATTACAACAATGGATCAGAAACTGAGAACAATAGATTGGAATATTACAACAATGGATCAGAATCTGAGAATGATAGATTGGAATATTATAACAATGGATCAGAATCTGAGAACGATAGATTGGAATATTACAACAATGGATCAGAATGTCAGAACGATAGATTGGAATATTACAACAATGGATCAGAATCTGAGATCGATAGATTGGAATATTACAACAATGGATCAGAATGTCAGAACGATAGATTGGAATATTACAACAATGGATCAGAATCTGAGATCGATAGATTGGAATATTACAACAATGGATCAGAATGTCAGAACGATAGATTGGAATATTACAACAATGGATTAGAATCTGAGAATGATAGATTGGAATATTACAACAATGGATCAGAATCTGAGAACGATAGATTGGAATATTACAACAATGGATCAGAATCTGAGAACGATAGATTGGAATATTACAACAATGGTTCAGAATCTGAGATCGATAGATTGGAATATTACAACAATGGATCAGAATCTGAGAACGATAGATTGGAATATTCCAACAATGGATCAGAATGTCAGAACGATAGATTGGAATATTACAACAATGGATCAGAATCTGAGATCGATAGATTGGAATATTACAACAATGGATCAGAATGTCAGAACGATAGATTGGAATATTACAACAATGGATCAGAATCTGAGATCGATAGATTGGAATATTACAACAATGGATCAGAATGTCAGAACGATAGATTGGAATATTACAACAATGGATCAGAATCTGAGAATGATAGATTGGAATATTACAACAATGGATCAGAATCTGAGAACGATAGATTGGAATATTACAACTATGGATCAGAATCTGAGAACGATAGATTGGAATATTACAACAATGGTTCAGAATCTGAGATCGATAGATTGGAATATTACAATAATGGATCAGAATCTGAGAATGATAGATTGGAATATTACAAGAATGGATCAGATTCTCTGAACGACAGATTGGAATTTTACAACAATTGATCAGAATCTATGAACGGTCAATTGGATTATTACAACTTTGGATCGGTATCTGAGTACGATAGGTTGGAATATTACAACAATGGATCAGAATCTGAGAACGATACATTAGAATATCAAAACAAAGTATCAGAATTTGAGAACGATAGATTGTAATTTTACAACAATGGATCAGAATATTTGAACGATAGATTGGAATATTACAACAATGGATCAGAATCTGAGAATGATAGATTGGAATATTAAAACATTGGATCTGAATCTTTGAACGATAGATTGGAATATTACAACACTGGATCAGAATCTGAGAATGATAGATTGTAATATTACAACATTGGATCAGAATCTGAGAATGATAGATTGGAATATTACAACAATGGATCAGATTGTGAGAACGATAGATTGGAATATTACAACAATGGATCAGAATCTGAGAACGATAGATTGGAATATTACAACAATGGATCAGAATCTGAGAACGATAGATTGGAATATTACAACATTGGATCAGAATCTGAGAATGATAGATTGGAATATTACAACAATGGATCAGATTGTGAGAACGATAGATTGGAATATTACAACAATGGATCAGAATCTGAGAACGATAGATTGGAATATTACAACAATGGATCAGAATCTGAGAACGATACATTAGAATATCAAAACAAAGTATCAGAATTTGAGAACGATAGATTGTAATTTTACAACAATGGATCAGAATATTTGAACGATAGATTGGAATATTACAACAAGGGATCAGAATCTGAGAATGATAGATTGGAATATTAAAACATTGGATCTGAATCTTTGAACGATAGATTGGAATATTACAACACTGGATCAGAATCTGAGAATGATAGATTGGAATATTAGAAAAATGGATCAGAATCTGAGAACGATAGATTGGAATATTACAACAATGGATCAGATTGTGAGAACGATAGATTGGAATATTACAACAATGGATCAGAATCTGAGAACGATAGATTGGAATATGACAACTTTGGATCGGAATGTGAGAACGATAGATTGGAATATTACAACAATGAATCGGAATCTGAGAACAATAGATTGGAATATTACAACAATGGATCAGAATCTGAGATCGATAGATTGGAATTTTCCAACAATGGATCAGAATCTGAGAACGATAGATTGGAATATTACAACAATGGATCAGAATCTGAGATCGATAGATTGGAATATTACAACAATGGATCAGAATGTCAGAACGATAGATTGGAATATTACAATAATGGATCAGAATCTGAGAATGATAGATTGGAATATTACAATAATGGATCAGAATCTGAGAACGATAGATTGGAATATTACAACAATGGATCTGAATCTGAGAACGATAGATTGGAATATTACAACAATGAATCAGAATCTGAGAACGATAGATTGGAATATTACAACAATGGATCAGAATCTGAGAATGATAGATTGGAATATTACAACAATGGATCAGAATCTGAGAACGATAGATTGGAATATTACAACAATGGATCAGAATCTGAGAATGATAGATTGGAATATTACAACAATGGATCAGAATCTGAGAACGATCGATTGGAATATTACAACAATGGTCAGAATCTGAGAACATTAGATTGGAATATTACAACAATGGATCAGAATCTCTGAACGATAGATTGGAATATGACAACTTTGGATCGGAATGTGAGAACGATAGATTGGAATTTTACAACAATGGATCAGAATCTCTGAATGATAGATGGGAATATTACAACTTTGGATCGGAATCTGAGAACGATAGATTGGAATATTAGAACAATGGATCAGAAACTGAGAACGATAGATTGGAATATTACAACAATGGATCAGAAACTGAGAACGATAGATTGGAATATTACAACAATGGATCAGAATCTGAGAACGATAGATTGGAATATTACAACAATGGATCAGAGACTGAGAACGATAGATTGGAATATTACAACAATGGATCAGAATCTCTGAACGATAGATTGGAATATGACAACTTTGGATCGGAATGTGAGAACGATAGATTGGAATTTTAGAACAATGGATCAGAATCTCTGAATGATAGATTGGAATATTACAACAATGGATCAGAATCTCTGAACGATAGATTGGAATATTACAACAATGGTCAGAATCTGAGAACGATAGATTGGAATATTACAACAATGGATCAGAATCTCTGAACAATGGATTGTAATATTATAACAAGGGATCAGAATCTGAGAATGATAGATTGGAATATTACAACAATGGATCTGAATCTGAGAACGATAGATTGGAAATTTACAACAATGGATCAGAATCTGAGAATGATAGATTGGAATATTACAACAATGGATCTGAATCTTATAACGATAGATTGGAAATTTACAACAATGGATCAGAATGTGAGAACGATAGATTGTAATATTACAACAATGGATCGGAATCTGAGAACGATAGATTGTAATATTACAACAAGGGATCAGAATCTGAGAATGATAGATTGGAATATTACAACAATGGATCAGAATCTGAGAATGATAGATTGGAATATTACAACAATGGATCTGAATCTGAGAACGATAGATTGGAATATTACAACAATGGATCAGAATCTGAGACCGATAGATTGGAATATTACAACAATGGATCGGAATCTGAGTTCGATAGATTGGAATATTACAACAATGTATCAGAATCTGAGAATGATAGATTGGAATATTACAAGAATGGATCAGATTCTCTGAACGACAGATTGGAATTTTACAACAATTGAACAGAATCTATGAACGGTCAATTGGATTATTACAACTTTGGATCAGAATCTGAGTACGATAGATTGGAATATTACAACAATGGATCAGAATCTGTGTAGGATAGATTGGAAATTTACAACAATGGATCAGAATGTGAGAACGATAGATTGTAATATTACAACAATGGATCGGAATCTGAGAACGATAGATTGTAATATTACAACAAGGGATCAGAATCTGAGAATGATAGATTGGAATATTACAACAATGGATCAGAATCTGAGAATGATAGATTGGAATATTACAACAATGGATCAGAATCTGAGAACGATAGATTGGAATATTACAACAATGGATCAGAATCTGAGACCGATAGATTGGAATATTACAACAATGGATCGGAATCTGAGTTCGATAGATTGGAATATTACAACAATGTATCAGAATCTGAGAATGATAGATTGGAATATTACAAGAATGGATCAGATTCTCTGAACGACAGATTGGAATTTTACAACAATTGAACAGAATCTATGAACGGTCAATTGGATTATTACAACTTTGGATCGGAATCTGAGTACGATAGATTGGAATATTACAACAATGGATCAGAATCTGAGAACGATACATTAGAATATTAAAACAAAGGATTGGATTCTGAGAACGATAGTTTGGAATATTAAAACAATGGATCGGAATCTGAGAAAGATAGATTGGAATATTACAACAATGGATCGGAATCTGAGAACGATAGATTGGAATGTTACAACAATGGATCAGGATGTCAGAACGATGGATTGGAATATTACAATAATGGATCAGACTCAGAGAAGGATAGATTGGAATATTACAAAAATGGATCAGAATCTGAGAACGATAGATTGGAATATTACAACAAGGGATCAGAATCTGAGAATGATAGATTGGAAATTTACAACAATGGATCTGAGTCTTAGAACGATAGATTGGAATATTACAACAATGGATCAGAATCTGAGAATGATAGATTGGAATATTCCAACAATGGATCAGAATCTGAGAATGATAGATTGGAATATTACAACAATGGATCAGAATCTGAGAACGATAGATTGGAATATTACAACAATGGATCAGAATCTGAGAATGATAGATTTGAATATTACAAGAATGGATCAGATTCTCTGAACGACAGATTGGAAATTTACAACAATTGATCAGAATCTATGAACGGTCAATTGGATTATTACAACTTTGGATCGGAATCTGAGTACGATAGGTTGGAATATTACAACAATGGATCAGAATCTGAGAACGATAGATTGGAATATTACAACAATGGATCAGAATCTGAGAACGATAGATTGGAATATTACAAGAATGGATCAGATTCTCTGAACGACAGATTGGAAATTTACAACAATTGATAAGAATCTATGAACGGTCAATTGGATTATTACAACTTTGGATCGGAATCTGAGTACGATAGGTTGGAATATTACAACAATGGATCAGAATCTGAGAACGATAGATTGGAATATTACAACAATGGATCAGAATCTGAGAACGATAGATTTGAATATTACAAGAATGGATCAGATTCTCTGAACGACAGATTGGAAATTTACAACAATTGATAAGAATCTATGAACGGTCAATTGGACTATTACAACTTTGGATCGGAATCTGAGTACGATAGGTTGGAATATTACAACAATGGATCAGAATCTGAGAACGATAGATTGGAATATTACAACAATGGATCAGAATCTGAGAACGATAGATTGGAATATTACAACAATGGATCAGAATCTGAGAACGATAGATTGGAATATTACAACAATGGATCAGAATCTGTGTACGATAGATTCGAATATTACAACAATGGATCAGAATCTGAGAATAATAGATTGGAATATTACAACAATGGATCAGAATCTGAGAAAGATAGATTGGAATATTACAACAATGGATCAGAATCTGAGAACGATTGATTGGAATAATACAACAATGGATCGGAATGTGAGAACGATAGATTGGAATATTACAACAATGGATCAGAATGTGAGAACGATAGATTGTAATATTACAACAATGGATCGGAATCTAAGAACGATAGATTGTAATATTACAACAAGGGATCAGAATCTGAGAATGATAGATTGGAATATTACAACAATGGATCTGAATCTGAGAACGATAGATTGGAATATTACAACAATGGATCTGAATCAGAGAACGATAGATTGGAATATTACAACAATGGATCAGAATCTGAGAATGATAGATTGGAATATTACAACAATGGATCTGAATCTGAGAATGATAGATTGGAATATTACAACAATGGATCTGAATCTTAGAACGATAGATTGGAATATTACAACAATGGATCTGAATCTGATAACGATAGATTGGAATATTCCAACAATGGATCAGAATCTGAGAATGATAGATTTGAATATTACAACAATGGATCAGATTCTCTGAACGACAGATTGGAATTTTACAACAATTGATCAGAATCTATGAACGGTCAATTGGATTATTACAACTTTGGATCGGAATCTGAGTACGATAGGTTGGAATATTACAACAATGGATCAGAATCTGAGAACAATACATTAGAATATTAAAACAAAGGATTGGATTCTGAGAACGATAGATTGGAATATTACAACAATGGATCAGAATCTGTGTACGATAGATTGGAATATTACAACAATGGATCCGAATCTGAGAATAATAGATTGGAATATTACAACAATGGATCAGAATCTGAGAATAATAGATTGGAATATTACAACAATGGATCAGAATCTGAGAACGATAGATTGGAATATTACAACAATGGATCCGAATCTGAGAATAATAGATTGGAATATTACAACAATGGATCAGAATCTGAGAATGATAGATTGGAATATTACAACAATGGATCAGAATCAGAGAACAATAGTTTGGAATATTACAACTAAAGATCAGAAACTGAGAACGATAGATTGGAATATTACAATAATGGATCAGAATCTGAGAATGATAGATTGGAATATTACAATAATGGATCAGAATCTGAGAACAATAGATTGGAATATTACAATAATGGATCAGAATCTGAGAATGATAGATTGGAATATTACAACAATGTATCAGAATCTGAGAATGATAGATTGGAATATTACAACAATGTATCAGAAACTGAGAACAATAGATTGGAATATTACAACATTGGATCAGAATGTCAGAACGATAGATTGGAATATTACAACAATGGATCAGAATCAGAGAACAATAGTTTGGAATATTACAACTAAAGATCAGAAACTGAGAACGATATATTGGAATATTACAATAATGGATCAGAATCTGAGAACGATAGACTGGAATATTACAACAATGGATCAGAAACTGAGAACAATAGATTGGAATATTACAACATTGGATCAGAATGTCAGAACGATAGATTGGGATATTACAACAATGGATCTGAATCTGAGAACGATAGATTGGAATATTACAACAATGGATCAGAATGTGAGAATGATAGATTGGAATATTACAACAATGGATCTGAATCTGAGAACAATAGATTGGAATATTACAACAATGGATCAGAATGTGAGAACGATAGACTGTAATATTACAACAATGGATCGGAATCTGAGAACGATAGATTGTAATATTACAACAAGGGATCAGAATCTGAGAATGATAGATTGGAATATTACAACAATGGATCAGAATCTGAGAATGATAGATTGGAATATTACAACAATGGATCTGAAACTGAGAACGATAGATTGGAATATTACAACAATGGATCAGAATCTGAGAACGATAGATTGGAATATTACAACAATGGATCAGAATCTGAGAACGATAGATTGGAATATTACAACAATGGATCAGAATCTGAGAACGATAGATTGGAATATTACAACAATGGATCAGAATCTGAGTTCGATAGATTGGAATATTCCAACAATGGATCTGAATCAGAGAATGATAGATTGGAATATTACAAGAATGGATCAGATTCTCTGAACGACAGATTGGAATTTTACAACAATTGATCAGAATCTATGAACGGTCAATTGGATTATTACAACTTTGGATCAGAATCTGAGTACGATAGATTGGAATATTACAACAATGGATCAGAATCTGAGAACGATACATTAGAATATTAAAACAAAGGATTGGATTCTGAGAACGATAGTTTGGAATATTAAAACAATGGATCAGAATCTGTGTAGGATAGATTGGAATATTACAACAATGGATCCGAATCTGAGAATAATAGATTGGAATATTACAACTATGGTTCAGAATCTGAGAAGGAGAGGTTGGAATATTACAACAATGGATCAGAATCTGAGAACGATAGATTGGAATATTACAACAATGGATCAGAATGTCAGAACGATAGATTGGAATATTACAATAATGGATCAGACTCAGAGAAGGATAGATTGGAATATTACAACAATGGATCAGAATCTGAGATCAATAGATTAGAATATTACAACAATGGATCAGAATCTGAGAATGATAGATTGGAATATTACAACAATGGATCTGAATCTGAGAACGATAGATTGGAATATTACAACAATGGATCTGAATCTGAGAACGATAGATTGGAATATTACAACAATGGATCAGAATCTGAGAACGATAGATTGGAATATTACAACAATGGATCAGAATCTGAGAACGATTGATTGGAATGTTACAACAATGGATCAGAATGTCAGAACGATAGATTGGAATATTACAATAATGGATCAGACTCAGAGAAGGATAGATTGGAATATTACAACAATGGATCAGAATCTGAGAATGATAGATTGGAATATTACAACAATGGATCAGAATCTGAGAACAATAGATTGGAATATTACAACAATGGATCAGAATCTGAGAATGATAGATTGGAATATTACAACAATGGATCTGAATCTGAGAACGATAGATTGGAATATTACAACAATGGATCTGAATCTGAGAACGATAGATTGGAATATTACAACAATGGATCAGAATCTGAGAACGATAGATTGGAATATTACAAAAATGGATCAGAATCTGAGAACAATAGATTGGAATATTACAATAATGGATCAGACTCAGAGAAGGATAGATTGGAATATTACAACAATGGATCAGAATCTGAGAACGATAGATTGGAATATTACAACAATGGATCAGAATCTGAGAACGATAGATTGGAATATTCCAACAATGGATCTGAATCAGAGAATGATAGATTTGAATATTACAAGAATGGATCAGATTCTCTGAACGACAGATTGGAATTTTACAACAATTGATCAGAATCTATGAACGGTCAATTGGATTATTACAACTTTGGATCAGAATCTGAGTACGATAGGTTGGAATATTACAACAATGGATCAGAATCTGAGAACAATACATTAGAATATTAAAACAAAGGATTGGATTCTGAGAACGATAGTTTGGAATATTAAAACAATGGATCCGAATCTGAGAATAATAGATTGGAATATTACAACAATGGATCAGAAACTGAGAATGATAGATTGGAATATTACAATAATGGATCAGAATCTGAGAAGGAGAGGTTGGAATATTACAACAATGGATCAGAAACTGAGAATGATAGATTGGAATATTACAATAATGGATCAGACTCAGAGAAGGATAGATTGGAATATTACAACAATGGATCAGAATCTGAGATCAATAGATTAGAATATTACAACAATGGATCAGAATCTGAGAACAATAGATTGGAATATTACAATAATGGATCAGACTCAGAGAAGGATAGATTGGAATATTACAATAATGGATCAGACTCAGAGAAGGATAGATTGGAATATTACAACATTGGATCGGAATCTGAGAACGATAGATTGGAATATTACAACAATGGATCAGAATCTGAGATCAATAGATTAGAATATTACAACAATGGATCAGAATCTGAGAACAATAGATTGGAATATTACAATAATGGATCAGACTCAGAGAAGGATAGATTGGAATATTACAATAATGGATCAGACTCAGAGAAGGATAGATTGGAATATTACAACATTGGATCGGAATCTGAGAACGATAGATTGGAATATTACAACAATGGATCAGAATCTGAGAATGATAGATTGGAATATTACAACAATGGATCTGAATCTGAGAACGATAGATTGGAATATTACAAAAATGGATCAGAATCTGAGAACAATAGATTGGAATATTACAACAATGGATCAGAATCTGAGATCAATAGATTAGAATATTACAACAATGGATCAGAATCTGAGAACGATAGATTGGAATATTACAACAATGGATCTGAATCTGAGAACGATAGATTGGAATATTACAACAATGGATCTGAATCTGAGAACGATAGATTGGAATATTACAATAATGGATCAGACTCAGAGAAGGATAGATTGGAATATTACAATAATGGATCAGACTCAGAGAAGGATAGATTGGAATATTACAACATTGGATCGGAATCTGAGAACGATAGATTGGAATATTACAACAATGGATCAGAATCTGAGAATGATAGATTGGAATATTACAACAATGGATCTGAATCTGAGAACGATAGATTGGAATATTACAAAAATGGATCAGAATCTGAGAACAATAGATTGGAATATTACAATAATGGATCAGACTCAGAGAAGGATAGATTGGAATATTACAACAATGGATCAGAATCTGAGAATGATAGATTGGAATATTACAACAATGGATCTGAATCTGAGAACGATAGATTGGAATATTACAACAATGGATCTGAATCTGAGAACGATAGATTGGAATATTACAACAATGGATCTGAATCTGAGAACGATAGATTGGAATATTCCAACAATGGATCAGAATCTGAGAATGATAGATTGGAATATTACAACAATGGATCAGAATCTGAGAATGATAGATTGCAATATTACAACAATGGATCAGAATCTGAGAACGATAGATTGGAATATTACAACAATGTATCAGAATCTGAGAATGATAGATTTGAATATTACAAGAATGGATCAGATTCTCTGAACGACAGATTGGAATTTTACAATTGATCAGAATCTATGAACGGTTAATTGGATTATTACAACTTTGGATCGGAATCTGAGTACGATAGGTTGGAATATTACAACAATGGATCAGAATCTGAGAACAATACATTAGAATATTAAAACAAAGGAGTGGATTCTGAGAACGATAGATTGGAATATTAAAACAATGGATCAGAATCTGTGTAGGATAGATTGGAATATTACAAGAATGGATCAGAATGTGAGAACGATAGATTGGAATATTACAACAATGGATCAGAATCTGAGAACGATAGATTGGAATATTACAACAATGGATCAGAAACTGAGAACGATAGATTGGAATATTACAACAATGGATCAGAATCTGAGAACAATAGATTGGAATATTACAACAATGGATCTGAATCTGAGAATGATAGATTGGAATATTACAACACTGGATCAGAATCTGAGAACAAAAGATTGGAATATTATAACAATGGATCAGAATCTGAGAACAAAAGATTGGAATATTATAACAATGGATCAGAATCTGAGAATGATAGATTGGAATATTACAACAATGGATCAGAATCTGAGAATGATAGATTGGAATATTACAACAATGGATCAGAATCTGAGAACGATAGATTGGAATATTACAACAATGGATCAGAATCTGAGAACCAAAGATTGGAATATTATAACAATGGATCAGAATCTGAGAATGATAGATTGTAATATTACAACAAGGGATCAGAATCTGAGAACGATAGATTGGAATATTCCAACAATGGATCAGAATCTGAGAATGATAGATTTGAATATTACAACAATGGATCAGAATCTGAGAATGATAGATTGGAATATTACAACAAGGGATCAGAATCTGAGAACGATAGATTGGAATATTACAACAATGGATCAGAATCTGAGAATGATAGATTGGAATATTACAACAATGGATCAGAATCTGAGAATGATAGATTGGAATATTACAAGAATGGATCAGATTCTCTGAACGACAGTTTGGAATTTTACAATTGATCTGAATCTATGAACGGTCAATTGGATTATTACAACTTTGGATCGGAATCTGAGTACGATAGGTTGGAATATTACAACAATGGATCAGAATCTGAGAACAATACATTGTAATATATACAACAAAGGATTGGATTCTGAGAACGATGGTTTGGAATATTAAAACAATGGATTGGAATCTGAGAACGATAGATTGGAATATTACAACAATGGTCAGAATCTGAGAACATTAGATTGGAATATTACAACAATGGATCAGAATCTCTGAACGATAGATTGGAATATGACAACTTTGGATCGGAATGTGAGAACGATAGATTGTAATATTACAACAATGGATCAGAATCTCTGAATGATAGATTGGAATATTACAACAATGGATCAGAATCTCTGAAGGATAGATTGGAATATTACAACAATGGTCAGAATCTGAGAACGATAGATTGGAATATTACAACAATGGATCAGAATGTGAGAACGATAGATTGGAATATTACAACAATGGATCTGAATCTGAGAACGATAGATTGGAATATTACAACAATGGATCTGAATCTTATAACGATGGATTGGAAATTTACAACAATGGATCAGAATGTGAGAACGATAGATTGTAATATTACAACAATGGATCTGAATCTGAGAACGATAGATTGTAATATTACAACAAGGGATCAGAATCTGAGAATGACAGATTGGAATATTACAACAATGGATCAGAATCTGAGAATGATAGATTGGAATATTACAACAATGGATCAGAATCTGAGAATGATAGATTGGAATATTACAACAATGGATCTGAATCTGAGAACGATAGATTGGAATATTCCAACAATGGATCAGAATCTGAGAATGATAGATTTGAATATTACAACAATGGATTAGATTCTCTGAACGACAGATTGGAATTTTACAACAATTGATCAGAATCTATGAACGGTCAATTGGATTATTACAACTTTGGATCAGAATCTGAGTACGATAGGTTGGAATATTACAACAATGGATCAGAATCTGAGAACAATACATTGTAATATTACAACAAAGGATTGGATTCTGAGAACGATAGTTTGGAATATTAAAACAATGGGACGGAATCTGTGTAGGATAGATTGGAATATTACAACAATGGATCCGAATCTGAGAATAATAGATTGGAATATTACAACTATGGTTCAGAATCTGAGAAGGAGAGGTTGGAATATTACAACAATGGATCAGAATCTGAGAACGATTGATTGGAATGTTACAACAATGGATCAGAATGTCAGAACGATGGATTGGAACATTACAATAATGGATCAGACTCAGAGAAGGATAGATTGGAATATTACAACAATGGATCAGAATCTGAGATCAATAGATTAGAATATTACAACAATGGATCAGAATCTGAGAATGATAGATTGGAATATTACAACAATGGATCTGAATCTGAGAACGATAGATTGGAATATTACAAAAATGGATCAGAATCTGAGAACAATAGATTGGAATATTACAACAATGGATCGGAATCTGAGAACGATAGATTGGAATATTACAACAATGGATCAGAATCTGAGAATGATAGATTGGAATATTACAACAATGGATCTGAATCTGAGAACGATAGATTGGAATATTACAAAAATGGATCAGAATCTGAGAACAATAGATTGGAATATTACAACAATGGATCAGAATCTGAGATCAATAGATTAGAATATTACAACAATGGATCAGAATCTGAGAATGATAGATTGGAATATTACAACAATGGATCAGAATCTGAGTTCGATAGATTGGAATATTCCAACAATGGATCAGAATCTGAGAATGATAGATTTGAATATTACAAGAATGGATCAGATTCTCTGAACGACAGATTGGAATTTTACAACAATTGATCAGAATCTATGAACGGTCAATTGGATTATTACAACTTTGGATCGGAATCTGAGTACGATAGGTTGGAATATTACAACAATGGATCAGAATCTGAGAACAATACATTAGAATATTAAAACAAAGGAGTGGATTCTGAGAACGATAGATTGGAATATTACAACAATGGATCAGAATCTGTGTAGGATAGATTGGAATATTACAAGAATGGATCAGAATGTGAGAACGATAGATTGGAATATTACAACAATGGATCAGAATCTGAGAACGATAGATTGGAATATTGGAACAATGGATCAGAATCTGAGAACGATAGATTGGAATATTACAACAATGGATCAGAATCTGAGAACGATAGATTGGAATATTACAACAATGGATCAGAATCTGAGAATGATAGATTGGAATATTACAACAATGGATCAGAATCTGAGAACGATAGATTGGAATATTACAACAATGGATCTGAATCTGAGAACGATAGATTGGAATATTACAACAATGGATCAGAATCTGAGAATGATAGATTGGAATATTACAACAATGGATCTGAATCTGAGAACAATAGATTGGAATATTACAACAATGGATCAGAATCTGAGATCGATAGATTGGAATATTCCAACAATGGATCAGAATCTGAGAACGATAGATTGGAATATTACAAGAATGGATTAGATTCTCTGAACGACAGATTGGAATTTTACAACAATTGATCAGAATCTATGAACGGTCAATTGGATTATTACAACTTTGGATCGGAATCTGAGTACGATAGGTTGGAATATTACAACAATGGATCGGAATCTGAGAACAATACATTGTAATATTACAACAAAGGATTGGATTCTGAGAACGATGGTTTGGAATATTAAAACAATGGATTGGAATCTGAGAACGATAAATTGGAATATTACAACAATGGATCAGAATCTGAGAACGATAAATTGGAATATTACAACAATGGATCAGAATGTGAGAACGATAGATTGGAATATTGGAACAATGGATCAGAATCTGAGAACAATAGATTGGAATATTACAACAATGGATCAGAGACTGAGAACGATAGATTGGAATATTAGAACAATGGATCAGAATCTGAGAACGATAGATTGGAATATTACAACAATGGATCAGAATCTGAGAACATTAGATTGGAATATTACAACAATGGATCAGAATCTCTGAACGATAGATTGGAATATGACAACTTTGGATCGGAATGTGAGAACGATAGATTGGAATTTTACAACAATGGATCAGAATCTCTGAATGATAGATTGGAATATTACAACAATGGATCAGAATCTCTGAAGGATAGATTGGAATATTACAACAATGGTCAGAATCTGAGAACGATAGATTGGAATATTACAACAATGGATCTGAATCTGAGAACGATAGATTGGAATATTACAACAATGGATCAGAATCTGAGAACGATAGATTGGAAATTTACAACAATGGATCAGAATGTGAGAACGATAGATTGTAATATTACAACAATGGATCTGAATCTGAGAACGATAGATTGTAATATTACAACAAGGGATCAGAATCTGAGAATGACAGATTGGAATATTACAACAATGGATCAGAATCTGAGAACGATACATTAGAATATTAAAACAAAGGATTGGATTCTGAGAACGATAGATTGGAATATTAAAACAATGGATCGGAATCTGAGAACGATAGATTGGAATATTACAACAATGGATCAGAATCTGTGTACGATAGATTGGAATATTACAACAATGGATCAGAATCTGAGAACGATAGATTGGAATATTACAACAATGGATCAGAATCTGTGTACGATAGATTGGAATATTACAACAATGGATCAGAATCTGAGAACGATAGATTGGAATATTACAACAATGGATCAGAATCTGAGAACGATAGAATGGAATATTACAACAATGGATCAGAATCTGAGAATGATAGAATGGAATATTACAACAATGGATCTGAATCTGAGAACGATAGATTTGAATATTACAAGAATGGATCAGATTCTCTGAACGACAGTTTGGAATTTTACAATTGATCAGAATCTATGAACGGTCAATTGGATTATTACAACTTTGGATCGGAATCTGAGTACGATAAATTGGAATATTACAACAATGGATCAGAATCTGAGAACGATAGATTGGAATATTACAACAATGGATCAGAATCTGTGTAGGATAGATTGGAATATTACAACAATGGATCAGAATGTGAGAACGATAGATTGGAATATGAAAACAATGGATCAGAATCTGAGAATGATAGATTGGAATATTACAACAATGGATCTGAATCAGAGAACGATAGATTGGAATATTACAACAATGGATCCGAATCTGAGAATGATAGATTGGAATATTACAACAATGGATCAGAATCTGAGAATGATAGATTGGAATATTACAACAATGGTCAGAATCTGAGAACATTAGATTGGAATATTACAACAATGGATCTGAATCTGAGAACGATAGATTGGAATATTACAACAATGGATCAGAATCTGAGAACGATAGATTGGAATATTACAACAAGGGATCAGAATCTGAGAATGATAGATTGGAATATTACAACAATGGATCAGAATCTGAGAATGATAGATTTGAATATTACAAGAATGGTCAGAATCTGAGAATGATAGATTGGAATATTACAAGAATGGATTAGATTCTCTGAACGACAGATTGGAATTTTACAACAATTGATCAGAATCTATGAACGGTCAATTGGATTATTACAACTTTGGATCGGAATCTGAGTACGATAGGTTGGAATATTACAACAATGGATCAGAATCTGAGAACAATACATTGTAATATTACAACAATGGATCAGAATCTCTGAATGATAGATTGGAATATTACAACAATGGATCAGAATCTCTGAATGATAGATTGGAATATTACAACAATGGATCAGAATCTCTGAAGGATAGATTGGAATATTACAACAATGGTCAGAATCTGAGAACGATAGATTGGAATATTACAACAATGGATCAGAATGTGAGAACGATAGATTGGAATATTACAACAATGGATCTGAATTTGAGAACGATAGATTGGAATATTACAACAATGGATCAGAATCTCTGAATGATAGATTGGAATATTACAACAATGGATCAGAATCTCTGAATGATAGATTGGAATATTACAACAATGGATCAGAATCTCTGAAGGATAGATTGGAATATTACAACAATGGTCAGAATCTTAGAACGATAGATTGGAATATTACAACAATGGATCAGAATGTGAGAACGATAGATTGGAATATTACAACAATGGATCTGAATTTGAGAACGATAGATTGGAATATTACAACAATGGATCTGAATTTGAGAACGATAGATTGGAATATTACAACAATGGATCGGAATCTGAGAATGATAGATTGGAATATTACAACAATGGATCTGAATCTTATAACGATAGATTGGAAATTTACAACAATGGATCAGAATGTGAGAACGATAGATTGTAATATTACAACAATGGATCTGAATCTGAGAACGATAGATTGTAATATTACAACAAGGGATCAGAATCTGAGAATGACAGATTGGAATATTACAACAATGGATCAGAATCTGAGAATGATAGATTGGAATATTACAACAATGGATCAGAATCTGAGAATGATAGATTGGAATATTACAACAATGGATCTGAATCTGAGAATGATAGATTGGAATATTACAACAATGGATCAGAATCTGAGATCGATAGATTGGAATATTACAACAATGGATCAGAATCTGAGAATGATAGATTTGAATATTACAAGAATGGATCAGATTCTCTGAACGACAGATTGGAATTTTACAACAATTGATCAGAATCTATGAACGGTCAATTGGATTATTACAACTTTGGATCGGAATCTGAGTACGATAGGTTGGAATATTACAACAATGGATCAGAATCTGAGAACGATACATTAGAATATTAAAACAAAGGATTGGATTCTGAGAACGATAGATTGGAATATTAAAACAATGGATCGGAATCTGAGAACGATAGATTGGAATATTACAACAATGGATCAGAATCTGTGTACGATAGATTGGAATATTACAACAATGGATCTGAATCTGAGAACAATAGATTGGAATATTACAACAATGGTCAGAATCTGAGAACGATAGATTGGAATATTACAACAATGGATCAGAATGTGAGAACGATAGATTGGAATATTACAACAATGGATCAGAATCTCTGAACAATAGATTGTAATATTACAACAAGGGATCAGAATCTGAGAATGATAGATTGGAATATTACAACAATGGATCTGAATCTGAGAACGATAGATTGGAAATTTACAACAATGGATCAGAATCTGAGAACGATAGATTGGAATATTACAACAATGGATCAGAATCTGAGAACGATAGATTGGAAATTTACAACAATGGATCAGAATGTGAGAACGATAGATTGTAATATTACAACAATGGATCGGAATCTGAGAACGATAGATTGTAATATTACAAGAAGGGATCAGAATCTGAGAATGATAGATTGGAATATTACAACAATGGATCAGAATCTGAGAACGATAGATTGGAATATTACAACAATGGATCAGAATCTGAGAAGGATAGATTGGAATATTACAACAATGGATCAGAATCTGAGAATGGTAGATTGGAATATTACAATAATGGATCAGAATCTGAGAACGATAGATTGGAATATTACAACAATGGATCTGAATCAGAGAACGATAGATTGGAATATTACAACAATGGATCAGAATCTGAGAATGATAGATTGGAATATTACAACATTGGATCAGAATCTGAGAATGATAGATTGGAATATTACAACAATGGATCAGAATCTGAGAATGATAGATTGGAATATTACAACAATGGATCAGAATCTGAGAATGATAGATTGGAATATTACAACAATGGATCAGAATCTGAGAAGGATAGATTGGAATATTACAACAATGGATCTGAATCAGAGAACGATAGATTGGAATATTACAACAATGGATCAGAATCTGAGAATGATAGATTGGAATATTACAACATTGGATCAGAATCTGAGAATGATAGATTGGAATATTACAACAATGGATCTGAATCAGAGAACGATAGATTGGAATATTACAACAATGGATCTGAATCTGAGAACAATAGATTGGAATATTATAACAATGGATCAGAATGTGAGAACGATAGATTGGAATATTACAACAATGTATCAGAAACTGAGAACGATAGATTGGAATATTACAACAATGGATCAGAAACTGAGAACGATAGATTGGAATATTACAACAATGGATCAGAATCTGAGAATGATAGATTGGAATATTACAACTATGGATCAGAATCTGAGAACAATAGATTGGAATATTATAACAATGGATCGGAATGTGAGAACGATAGATTGGAATATTACAACAATGTATCAGAAACTGAGAACGATAGATTGGAATATTACAACAATGGATCAGAAACTGAGAACGATAGATTGGAATATTACAACAATGGATCAGAATCTGAGAATGATAGATTGGAATATTACAACTATGGATCAGAATCTGAGAACAATAGATTGGAATATTATAACAATGGATCAGAAACTGAGAACGATAGATTGGAATATTACAACAATGGATCAGAATCTGAGAACAATAGATTGGAATATTACAACAATGGATCAGAAACTGAGAACGATAGATTGGAATATTACAACAATGGATCAGAAACTGAGAACGATAGGTTGGAATATTACAACAATGGATCAGAATCTGAGAACAATAGATTGGAATATTATAACAATGGATCAGAAACTGAGAACGATAGATTGGAATATTACAACAATGGATCAGAAACTGAGAACGATAGGTTGGAATATTACAACAATGGATCAGAATCTGAGAACAATAGATTGGAATATTACAACAATGGATCAGAATGTGAGAACGATAGATTGGAATATTACAACAATGGATCAGAATGTCAGAACGATAGATTGGAATATTACAATAATGGATCAGAATCTGAGAATGATAGATTGGAATATTACAACAATGGATCAGAATCTGAGAACGATAGATTGGAATATTACAACTATGCATCAGAATCTGAGAACGATAGATTGGAATATTACAACAATGGATCTGAATCTGAGAACAATAGATTGGAATATTACAACAATGGATCAGAATCTGAGAATGATAGATTGGAATATTACAACAATGGATCAGAATCTCAGAACGATAGATTGGAATATTACAAGAATGGATCAGAATCTCAGAACAATAGATTGGAATATTACAACAATGGATCAGAAACTGAGAACAATAGATTGGAATATTACAACAATGGATCAGAATCTGAGAATGATAGATTGGAATATTACAACAATGGATCAGAATGTCAGAACGATAGATTGGAATATTACAACAATGGATCAGAATCTGAGATCGATAGATTGGAATATTCCAACAATGGATCAGAATCTGAGAATGATAGATTGGAATATTACAACAATGGATCAGAATCTGAGAATGATAGATTGGAATATTACAACAATGGATCAGAAACTGAGAATGATAGATTGGAATATTACAAGAATGGATTAGATTCTCTGAACGACAGATTGGAATTTTACAACAATTGATCAGAATCTATGAACGGTCAATTGGATTATTACAACGTTGGATCGGAATCTGAGTACGATAGGTTGGAATATTACAACAATGGATCAGAATCTGAGAACAATACATTGTAATATTAAAACAATGGATTGGAATCTGAGAACGATAGATTGGAATATTACAACAATGGATCAGATTGTGAGAACGATAGTTTGGAATATGACAACAATGGATCAGAATCTCTGAACGATAGATTGGAATATGACAACTTTGGATCGGAATCTGAGAACGATAGATTGGAATATTGGAACAATGGATCAGAATCTGAGAACGATAGATTGGAATATTACAACAATGGATCAGAGACTGAGAACGATAGATTGGAATATTACAATAATGGATCAGAATCTGAGAACTATAGATTGGAATATTACAACAATGGTCAGAATCTGAGAACATTAGATTGGAATATTACAACAATGGATCAGAATCTCTGAACGATAGATTGGAATATGACAACTTTGGATCGGAATGTGAGAACGATAGATTGGAATATTACAACAATGGATCAGATTCTCTGAATGATAGATTGGAATATTACAACAATGGATCAGAATCTCTGAACGATAGATTGGAATATTACAACAATGGTCAGAATCTGAGAACGATAGATTGTAATATTACAACAATGGATCAGAATGTGAGAACGATAGATTGGAATATTACAACAATGGATCAGAATCTCTGAACAATAGACTGTAATATTATAACAAGGGATCAGAATCTGAGAATGATAGATTGGAATATTACAACAATGGATCTGAATCTTATAACGATAGATTGGAAATTTACAAGAATGGATCAGAATGTGAGAACGATAGATTGTAATATTAAAACAATGGATCTGAATCTGAGAACGATAGATTGTAATATTACAACAATGGATCAGAATCTGAGAATGATAGATTGGAAATTTACAACAATGGATCTGAATCAGAGAACGATAGATTGGAATATTACAACAATGGATCAGAATCTGAGAATGATAGATTGGAAATTTACAACAATGGATCAGAAACTGAGAACAAAAGATTGGAATATTACAACAATGGATCAGAAACTGAGATCGATAGATTGGAATATTACAACAATGGATCAGAATCTGAGAATGATAGATTGGAATATTACAACAATTGATCAGAATGTCAGAACGATAGATTGGAATATTACAACAATGGATCAGAATCTGAGAATGATAGATTGGAATATTACAACAATGGATCTGAATCTGATAACGATAGATTGGAATATTCCAACAATGGATCAGAATGTCAGAACGATAGATTGGAATATTACAACAATAGATCAGAATGTCAGAACGATAGATTGGAATATTACAACAATGGATCAGAATCTGAGAACGATAGATTGGAATATTACAACAATGGATCGGAATCTGAGAACGATAGATTGGAATATTACAACAATGGATCAGAATCTGAGAATAATAGATTGGAATATTACAACAATGGTTCAGAATCTGAGAAGGATAGATTGGAATATTACAACAATGGATCAGAATCTGAGTTCGATAGATTGGAATATTACAACTATGGATCAGAATCTGAGAACGATAGATTTGAATATTACAAGAATGGATCAGATTCTCTGAACGACAGTTTGGAATTTTACAATTGATCAGAATCTATGAACGGTCAATTGGATTATTGCAACTTTGGATCGGAATCTGAGTACGATAAATTGGAATATTACAACAATGGATCAGAATCTGAGAACAATACATTAGAATTTTAAAACAATGGATTGGAATCTGAGAACGATAGATTGGAATATTACAACAATGGATCAGAATGTGAGAACGATAGATTGGAATATGAAAACAATGGATCAGAATCTCTGAACGATAGATTGGAATATTGGAACAATGGATCAGAATCTGAGAACAATAGATTGCAATATTACAACAATGGATCAGAGACTGAGAACGATAGATTGGAATATTAGAACAATGGATCAGAATCTGAGAACGATAGATTGGAATATTACAACAATGGTCAGAATCTGAGAACATTAGATTGGAATATTACAACAATGGATCAGAATCTCTGAACGATAGATTGGAATATTACAACAATGGATCTGAATCTGAGAACGATAGATTGGAATATTACAACAATGGATCAGAATGTGAGAACGATAGATTGGAATATTACAACAATGGATCAGAATCTCTGAACAATAGATTGTAATATTACAACAAGGGATCAGAATCTGAGAATGATAGATTGGAATATTACAACAATGGATCTGAATCTGAGAACGATAGATTGGAAATTTACAACAATGGATCAGAATCTGAGAATGATAGATTGGAATATTACAACAATGGATCTGAATCTGAGAACGATAGATTGGAATATTACAACAATGGATCAGAATCTGAGAACGATAGATTGGAAATTTACAACAATGGATCAGAATGTGAGAACGATAGATTGTAATATTACAACAATGGATCGGAATCTGAGAACGATAGATTGTAATATTACAAGAAGGGATCAGAATCTGAGAATGATAGATTGGAATATTACAACAATGGATCAGAATCTGAGAATGATAGATTGGAATATTACAACAATGGATCAGAATCTGAGAAGGATAGATTGGAATATTACAACAATGGATCGGAATCTGAGAATGATAGATTGGAATATTACAACAATGGATCAGAATCTGAGAATGATAGATTGGAATATTACAACATTGGATCAGAATCTGAGAATGATAGATTGGAATATTACAACAATGGATCAGAATCTGAGAATGATAGATTGGAATATTACAACATTGGATCAGAATCTGAGAATGATAGATTGGAATATTACAACAATGGATCTGAATCTGAGAATGATAGATTGGAATATTACAATAATGGATCAGAATCTGAGAATGATAGATTGGAATATTACAATAATGGATCAGAATCTGAGAATGATAGATTGGAATATTACAATAATGGATCAGAATCTGAGAATGATAGATTGGAATATTACAATAATGGATCAGAATCTGAGAACGATAGATTGGAATATTACAACAATGGATCAGAATCTGAGAATGATAGATTGGAAATTTACAACAATGGATCAGAATCTGAGATCGATAGATTGGAATATTACAACAATGGATCTGAATCTGATAACGATAGATTGGAATATTACAACAATGGATCTGAATCAGAGAACGATAGATTGGAATATTACAACAATGGATCAGAATCTGAGAATGATAGATTTGAATATTACAAGAATGGATCAGATTCTCTGAACGACAGATTGGAATTTTACAACAATTGATCAGAATCTATGAACGGTCAATTGGATTATTACAACTTTGGATCGGAATCTGAGTACGATAGGCTGGAATATTACAACAATGGATCAGAATCTGAGAATGATAGATTGGAATATTACAATAATGGATCAGAATCTGAGAATGGTAGATTGGAATATTACAATAATGGATCAGAATCTGAGAACGATAGATTGGAATATTACAACAATGTATCAGAAACTGAGAACAATAGATTGGAATATTACAACAATGGATCAGAATCTGAGAATGATAGATTGGAATATTACAACAATGGATCAGAATCTCAGAACGATAGATTGGAATATTACAACAATGGATCAGAATCTGAGATCGATAGATTGGAATATTACAACAATGGATCAGAATCTGAGATCGATAGATTGGAATATTACATCAATGGATCAGAATCTGAGAATGATAGATTGGAATATTACAACAATGGATCTGAATCTGAGAACGATAGATTGGAATATTACAAAAATGGATCCGAATCTGAGAATGATAGATTGGAATATTACAAGAATGGATTAGATTCTCTGAACGACAGATTGGAATTTTACAACAATTGATCAGAATCTATGAACGGTCAATTGGATTATTACAACTTTGGATCGGAATCTGAGTACGATAGGTTGGAATATTACAACAATGGATCAGAATCTGAGAACAATACATTGTAATATTACAACAAAGGATTGGATTCTGAGAACGATGGTTTGGAATATTAAAACAATGGATTGGAATCTGAGAACGATAGATTGGAATATTACAACAATGGATCAGAATGTGAGAACGATAGATTGGAATATGACAACAATGGATCAGAATCTCTGAACGATAGATTGGAATATGACAACTTTGGATCGGAATCTGAGAACGATAGATTGGAATATTAGAACAATGGATCAGAAACTGAGAATGATAGATTGGAATATTGGAACAATGGATCAGAATCTGAGAACGATAGATTGGAATATTACAACAATGGATCAGAGACTGAGAACGATAGATTGGAATATTACAACAATGGATCAGAGACTGAGAACGATAGATTGGAATATTACAATAATGGATCAGAATCTGAGAACTATAGATTGGAATATTACAACAATGGTCAGAATCTGAGAACATTAGATTGGAATATTACAACAATGGATCAGAATCTCTGAACGATAGATTGGAATATGACAACTTTGGATCGGAATGTGAGAACGATAGATTGGAATTTTACAACAATGGATCAGATTCTCTGAATGATAGATTGGAATATTACAACAATGGATCAGAATCTCTGAACGATAGATTGGAATATTACAACAATGGTCAGAATCTGAGAACGATAGATTGTAATATTACAACAATGGATCAGAATGTGAGAACGATAGATTGGAATATTACAACAATGGATCAGAATCTCTGAACAATAGATTGTAATATTATAACAAGGGATCAGAATCTGAGAATGATAGATTGGAATATTACAACAATGGATCTGAATCTGAGAACGATAGATTGTAATATTACAACAATGGATCAGAATCTGAGAATGATAGATTGGAAATTTACAACAATGGATCTGAATCAGAGAACGATAGATTGGAATATTACAAGAATGGATCAGATTCTCTGAACGACAGATTGGAATTTTACAACAATTGATCAGAATCTATGAACGGTCAATTGGATTATTACAACTTTGGATCGGAATCTGAGTACGATAGATTGGAATATTACAACAATGGATCAGAATCTGAGAACGATAGATTGGAATATTAAAACAAAGGATTGGATTCTGAGAACGATAGTTTGGAATATTAAAACAATGGATCAGAATCTGAGAACGATAGATTGGAATATTACAACAATGGATCAGAATCTGTGTACGATAGATTGGAATATTACAACAATGGATCAGAATCTGAGAATAATAGATTGGAATATTACAACAATGGATCAGAATCTGAGAATGATAGATTGGAATATTACAACAATGGATCTGAATCTGAGAATGATAGATTGGAATATTACAACAATGGATCCGAATCTGAGAATGATAGATTGGAATATTACAACTATGGTTCAGACTCAGAGAAGGATAGATTGGAATATTACAACAATGGCTCTGAATCAGAAAACGATAGATTGGAATATTACAACAATGGATCAGAATCTGAGAACGATTGATTGGAATAATACAACAATGGATCGGAATCTGAGAACGATAGATTGGAATGTTACAACAATGGATCAGAATGTCAGAACGATGGATTGGAATATTACAATAATGGATCAGACTCAGAGAAGGATAGATTGGAATATTACAACAATGGATCAGAATCTGAGAACAATAGATTGGAATATTACAACAATGGATCAGAATCTGAGAACGATAGATTGGAATATTACAACAATGGATCAGAATCTGAGTTCGATAGATTGGAATATTAGAAAAATGGATCAGAATCTGAGTTCGATAGATTGGAATATTACAACAATGGATCAGAATCTGAGAACGATAGATTGGAATATTCCAACAATGTATCAGAATCTGAGAATGATAGATTTGAATATTACAAGAATGGATCAGATTCTCTGAACGACAGTTTGGAATTTTACAATTGATCAGAATCTATGAACGGTCAATTGGATTATTACAACTTTGGATCGGAATCTGAGTACGATAAATTGGAATATTACAACAATGGATCAGAATCTGAGAACAATACATTAGAATTTTAAAACAAAGGATTGGATTCTGAGAACGATAGTTTGGAATATTAAAACAATGGATTGGAATCTGAGAACGATAGATTGGAATATTACAACAATGGATCAGAATCTGTGTAGGATAGATTGGAATATTACAACAATGGATCAGAATGTGAGAACGATAGATTGGAATATGAAAACAATGGATCAGAATCTCTGAACGATAGATTGGAATATTGGAACAATGGATCAGAATCTGAGAACAATAGATTGCAATATTACAACAATGGATCAGAGACTGAGAACGATAGATTGGAATATTACAACAATGGATCAGAATGTGAGAACGATAGATTGGAATATTACAACAATGGATCAGAATCTGAGAACGATAGATTGGAATATTACAACAATGGATCAGAGACTGAGAACGATAGATTGGAATATTACAACAATGGATCAGAATCTGAGAACGATAGATTGGAATATTACAACAATGGATCAGAGACTGAGAACGATAGATTGGAATATTACAACAATGGATCAGAATCTGAGAACGATAGATTGGAATATTACAACAATGGATCAGAGACTGAGAACGATAGATTGGAATATTACAACAATGGATCTGAATCAGAAAACGATAGATTGGAATATTACAACAATGGATCAGAATCTGAGAACGATAGATTGGAATATTACAACAATGGATCAGAGACTGAGAACGATAGATTGGAATATTACAACAATGGATCAGAAACTGAGAACAATAGATTGGAATATTACAACAATGGATCAGAAACTGAGAACAATAGATTGGAATATTAGAACAATGGATCAGAATCTGAGAACGATAGATTGGAATATTACAACAATGGATCAGAATCTGAGAATGATAGATTGGAATATTACAACAATGGATCAGAATCTGAGAACGATAGATTGGAATATTACAACAATGGATCAGAATCTGAGAATGATAGATTGGAATATTACAACAATGGATCAGAATCTGAGAACGATAGATTGGAATATTACAACAATGGATCAGAATCTCTGAACAATAGATTGTAATATTACAACAAGGGATCAGAATCTGAGAACGATAGATTGGAATATTACAACAATGGATCAGAATCTGAGAATGATAGATTGGAATATTACAACAATGGATCTGAATCTGAGAACGATAGATTGGAATATTACAACAATGGATCAGAATCTGAGAACGATAGATTGTAATATTACAACAATGGATCGGAATCTGAGAACGATAGATTGTAATATTACAACAAGGGATCAGAATCTGAGAATGATAGATTGGAATATTACAACAATGGATCAGAATCTGAGAATGATAGATTGGAATATTACAACAATGGATCTGAATCTGAGAACGATAGATTGGAATATTACAACAATGGATCAGAATCTGAGAATGATAGATTGGAATATTACAACAATGGATCAGAATCTGAGTTCGATAGATTGGAATATTCCAACAATGGATCAGAATCTGAGAACGATAGATTGGAATATTGCAACAATGGATCAGAATCTGAGTTCGATAGATTGGAATATTCCAACAATGGATCAGGATCTGAGAACGATAGATTGGAATATTACAACAATGGATCAGAATCTGAGAATGATAGATTTGAATATTACAAGAATGGATCAGATTCTCTGAACGACAGATTGGAATTTTACAACAATTGATCAGAATCTATGAACGGTCAATTGGATTATTACAACTTTGGATCGGAATCTGAGTACGATAGGTTGGAATATTACAACAATGGATCAGAATCTGAGAACGATACATTAGAATATTAAAACAAAGGATTGGATTCTGAGAACGATAGTTTGGAATATTACAACAATGGATCAGAATCTGTGTAGGATAGATTGGAATATTACAACAATGGATCTGAATCTGAGAACGATAGATTGGAATATTACAACAATGGATCTGAATCTGAGAACGATAGATTGGAATATTACAACAATGGATCAGAATCTGAGTTCGATAGATTGGAATATTACAACAATGGATCAGAATCTGAGAATGATAGATTTGAATATTACGAGAATGGATCAGATTCTGTGAACGACAGATTGGAATTTTACAATTGATCAGAATCTATGAACGGTCAATTGGATTATTACAACTTTGGATCGGAATCTGAGTACGATAGGTTGGAATATTACAACCATGGATCAGAATCTGAGAATGATAGATTGGAATATTACAACAATGGATCTGAATCTGAGAACGATAGATTGGAATATTACAACAATGGATCAGAATCTGAGAATGATAGATTGGAATATTACAACAATGGATCAGAATCTGAGAATGATAGATTGGAATATTACAACAATGGATCTGAATCTGAGAACGATAGATTGGAATATTACAACAATGGATCAGAATCTGAGAATGATAGATTGGAATATTACAACAATGGATCTGAATCTGAGAACGATAGATTGGAATATTACAACAATGGATCTGAATCTGAGAACGATAGATTGGAATATTACAACAATGGATCAGAATCTGAGAATGATTGATTGGAATATTACAACAATGGATCAGAATCTGAGAATGATAGATTGGAATATTACAACAATGGATCTGAATCTGAGAACGATTGATTGGAATATTACAACAATGGATCAGAATCTGAGAACGATAGATTGGAATATTACAACAATGGATCAGAATCTGAGAACAATAGATTGGAATATTACAACAATGGATCTGAATCTGAGAACAATAGATTGGAATATTACAACAATGGATCTGAATCTGAGAACGATAGATTGGAATATTACAACAATGGATCAGAATCTGAGAACGATAGATTGGAATATTACAACAATGGTCAGAATCTGAGAACATTAGATTGGAATATTACAACAATGGATCAGAATCTCTGAATGATAGATTGGAATATGACAACTTTGGATTGGAATGTGAGAACGATAGATTGGAATTTTACAACAATGGAGCAGATTCTCTGAATGATAGATTGGAATATTACAACAATGGATCAGAATCTCTGAACGATAGATTGGAATATTACAACAATGGATCAGAATCTGAGAACGATAGATTGGAATATTACAACAATGGATCAGAATGTGAGAACGATAGATTGGAATATTACAACAATGGATCAGAATCTCTGAACAATAGATTGTAATATTACAACAAGGGATCAGAATCTGAGAATGATAGATTGGAATATTATAACAATGGATCAGAAACTGAGAACAATAGATTGGAATATTATAACAATGGATCAGAATCTGAGAACGATAGATTGGAATATTACAACAATGGATCAGAATGTCAGAATGATAGATTGGAATATTACAAAAATGGATCAGAATCTGAGAATGATAGATTGGAATATTACAACAATGGATCAGAATGTCAGAATGATAGATTGGAATATTACAAAAATGGATCAGAATCTGAGAACAATAGATTGGAATATTACAATAATGGATCTGAATCTGAGAAGGGTAGATTGCAATATTAGAACAATGGATCAGATTCAGAGAACGATAGTTTGGAATATTACAACAATAGATCAGAATGTGAGAACGATATATTGGAATATTACAACAATGGATCTGAATCTGAGAACGATAGGTTGGAATATTACAACAATGGATCAGAATCTGAGAACGATAGATTGGAAATTTACAACAATGGATCAGAATGTGAGAATGATAGATTGGAATATTACAACAATGGATCAGAATCTGAGAATGATAGATTGGAATATTACAATAATGGATCTGAATCTGAGAACGATAGGTTGGAATATTACAACAATGGATCAGAATCTGAGAACGATAGATTGGAAATTTACAACAATGGATCAGAATGTTAGAACGATAGATTGAAATATTACAACAATGGATCGGAATCTGAGAACGATAGATTGTAATATTACAACAAGGCATCAGAATCTGAGAATGATAGATTGGAATATTACAACAATGGATCAGAATCTGAGAATGATAGATTGGAATATTACAACAATGGATCAGAATCTGAGAATGATAGATTGGAATATTACAATAATGGATCAGAATCTGAGAACGATAGATTGGAATATTACAACAATGGATCAGAATCTGAGAATGATAGATTGGAATATTACAACAATGTATCAGAAACTGAGAACAATAGATTGGAATATTACAACAATGGATCAGAATGTCAGAACGATAGATTGGAATATTACAACAATGGATCAGAATCTGAGAACAATAGATTGGAATATTACAATAATGGATCTGAATCTGAGAAGGGTAGATTGGAATATTAGAACAATGGATCAGAATCAGAGAACAATAGTTTGGAATATTATAACAATGGATCAGAATGTGAGAACGATATATTGGAATATTACAACAATGGATCAGAATGTCAGAACGATAGATTGGAATATTGCAACAATGGATCAGAATCTGAGAACAATAGATTGGAATATTACAATAATGGATCTGAATCTGAGAACGATAGATTGGAATATTAGAACAATGGATCAGAATGTCAGAACGATAGATTGGAATATTACAACAATGGATCAGAATCTGAGAACGATAGATTGGAATATTACAACAATGGATCAGAATGTCAGAACGATAGATTGGAATATTACAACAAGGGATCAGAATCTGAGAACGATAGATTGGAATATTACAACAATGGATCAGAATCTGAGAATGATAGATTGGAATATTACAACAATGGATCTGAATCTGAGAACGATAGATTGGAATATTACAACAATGGATCAGAATCTGAGAACGATAGATTGTAATATTACAACAATGGATCGGAATCTGAGAACGATAGATTGTAATATTACAACAAGGGATCAGAATCTGAGAATGATAGATTGGAATATTACAACAATGGATCAGAATCTGAGAATGATAGATTGGAATATTACAACAATGGATCTGAATCTGAGAACGATAGATTGGAATATTACAACAATGGATCAGAATCTGAGAATGATAGATTGGAATATTACAACAATGGATCTGAATCTGAGAACGATAGATTGGAATATTACAACAATGGATCAGAATCTGAGTTCGATAGATTGGAATATTACAACAATGGATCAGAATCTGAGAATGATAGATTGGAATATTACAACAATGGATCTGAATCTGAGAACGATAGATTGGAATATTACAACAATGGATCAGAATCTGAGTTCGATAGATTGGAATATTCCAACAATGGATCAGAATCTGAGAACGATAGATTGGAATATTGCAACAATGGATCAGAATCTGAGTTCGATAGATTGGAATATTACAACAATGGATCGGAATCTGAGATCGATAGATTGGAATATTCCAACAATGGATCAGGATCTGAGAACGATAGATTTGAATATTACAAGAATGGATCAGATTCTCTGAACGACAGATTGGAATTTTACAACAATTGATCAGAATCTATGAACGGTCAATTGGATTATTACAACTTTGGATCGGAATCTGAGTACGATAGATTGGAATATGACAACTTTGGATCGGAATCTGAGAACGATAGATTGGAATATTAGAACAATGGATCAGAATCTGAGAACAATAGATTGGAATATTACAACAATGGATCAGAGACTGAGAACGATAGATTGGAATATTAGAACAATGGATCAGAATCTGAGAACGATAGATTGGAATATTACAACAATGGTCAGAATCTGAGAACGATAGATTGGAATATTACAACAATGGATCAGAATGTGAGAACGATAGATTGGAATATTACAACAATGGATCAGAATCTCTGAACAATAGATTGTAATATTACAACAAGGGATCAGAATCTGAGAATGATAGATTGGAATATTACAACAATGGATCAGAATGTGAGAACGATAGATTGTAATATTACAACAATGGATCGGAATCTGAGAACGATAGATGGGAATATTACAACAATGGATCAGAATCTGAGAACGATAGATGGGAATATTACAACAATGGATCAGAATCTGAGAACGATAGATGGGAATATTACAACAATGGATCAGAATCTGAGAACGATAGATTGGAATATTACAACAATGGATCAGAAACTGAGAATGATAGATTGGAATATTCCAACAATGGATCAGAATCTGAGAATGATAGATTGGAATATTACAAGAATGGATCAGATTCTCTGAACGACAGATTGGAATTTTACAACAATTGATCAGAATCTATGAACGGTCAATTGGATTATTACAACTTTGGATCGGAATCTGAGTACGATAGGTTGGAATATTACAACCATGGATCAGAATCTGAGAATGATAGATTGGAATATTACAATAATGGATCAGAATCTGAGAACGATAGTTTGGAATATTACAACAATAGATCAGAATATGAGAACGATATATTGGAATATAACAACAATGGATCTGAATCTGAGATCGATAGATTGGAATATTACAACAATGGATCTGAATCTGAGAACGATAGATTGGAATATTACAACAATGGATCAGAATCTGAGAATGATTGATTGGAATATTACAACAATGGATCAGAATCTGAGAATGATAGATTGGAATATTACAACAATGGATCAGAATCTGAGAATGATAGATTGGAATATTACAACAATGGATCAGAATCTGAGAATGATAGATTGGAATATTACAACAATGGATCTGAATCTGAGAACGATAGATTGGAATATTACAACAATGGATCTGAATCTGAGAACGATAGATTGGAATATTACAACAATGGATCAGAATCTGAGAATGATTGATTGGAATATTACAACAATGGATCAGAATCTGAGAATGATAGATTGGAATATTACAACAATGGATCAGAATCTGAGAACAATAGATTGGAATATTACAACAATGGATCTGAATCTGAGAACAATAGATTGGAATATTACAACAATGGATCAGAATCTGAGAATGATAGATTGGAATATTACAACAATGGATCAGAATCTGAGAACAATAGATTGGAATATTACAACAATGGATCAGAATCTGAGAACAATAGATTGGAATATTACAACAATGGATCAGAATCTGAGAATGATAGATTGGAATATTACAACAATGGATCAGAATCTGAGAACAATAGATTGGAATATTACAACAATGGATCTGAATCTGAGAACAATAGATTGGAATATTACAACAATGGATCAGAATCTGAGAACGATAGATTGGAATATTACAACAATGGATCAGAATCTGAGAACGATAGATTGGAATATTACAACAATGGATCAGAATCTGAGAATGATAGATTGGAATATTACAACAATGGATCAGAATCTGAGAATGATAGATTGGAATATTACAACAATGGATCTGAATCTGATAACGATAGATTGGAATATTACAACAATGGATCAGAATCTGAGAACGATAGATTGGAATATTACAACAATGGTCAGAATCTGAGAACATTAGATTGGAATATTACAACAATGGATCAGAATCTCTGAATGATAGATTGGAATATGACAACTTTGGATTGGAATGTGAGAACGATAGATTGGAATTTTACAACAATGGAGCAGATTCTCTGAATGATAGATTGGAATATTACAACAATGGATCAGAATCTCTGAACGATAGATTGGAATATTACAACAATGGTCAGAATCTGAGAACGATAGATTGGAATATTACAACAATGGATCAGAATGTGAGAACGATAGATTGGAATATTACAACAATGGATCAGAATCTCTGAACAATAGATTGTAATATTACAACAAGGGATCAGAATCTGAGAATGATAGATTGGAATATTATAACAATGGATCAGAAACTGAGAACGATATATTGGAATATTACAACAATGGATCAGAATCTGAGAATGATAGATTGGAATATTACAACAATGGATCAGAATCTCTGAACGATAGATTGGAATATTACAACAATGGTCAGAATCTGAGAACGATAGATTGGAATATTACAACAATGGATCAGAATGTGAGAACGATAGATTGGAATATTACAACAATGGATCAGAATCTCTGAACAATAGATTGTAATATTACAACAAGGGATCAGAATCTGAGAATGATAGATTGGAATATTATAACAATGGATCAGAAACTGAGAACAATAGATTGGAATATTATAACAATGGATCAGAATCTGAGAATGATAGATTGGAATATTACAACAATGGATCAGAATGTCAGAATGATAGATTGGAATATTACAAAAATGGATCAGAATCTGAGAATGATAGATTGGAATATTCCAACAATGGATCAGAATCTGAGATCGATAGATTGGAATATTACAACAATGGATCAGAAACTGAGAACAATAGATTGGAATATTATAACAATGGATCAGAATCAGAGAACGATAGTTTGGAATATTACAACAATGGATCAGAATGTCAGAACGATAGATTGGAATATTACAATAATGGATCTGAATCTGAGAAGGGTAGATTGGAATATTAGAACAATGGATCAGATTCAGAGAACGATAGTTTGGAATATTACAACAATAGATCAGAATGTGAGAACGATATATTGGAATATTACAACAATGGATCTGAATCTGAGAACGATAGGTTGGAATATTACAACAATGGATCAGAATCTGAGAACGATAGATTGGAAATTTACAACAATGGATCAGAATGTGAGAACGATAGATTGTAATATTACAACAATGGATCTGAATCTGAGAACGATAGATTGTAATATTACAACAAGGGATCAGAATCTGAGAATGATAGATTGGAATATTACAACAATGGATCAGAATCTGAGAATGATAGATTGGAATATTACAATAATGGATCTGAATCTGAGAACGATAGGTTGGAATATTACAACAATGGATCAGAATCTGAGAACGATAGATTGGAAATTTACAACAATGGATCAGAATGTTAGAACGATAGATTGTAATATTACAACAATGGATCGGAATCTGAGAACGATAGATTGTAATATTACAACAAGGGATCAGAATCTGAGAATGATAGATTGGAATATTACAACAATGGATCAGAATCTGAGAATGATAGATTGGAATATTACAATAATGGATCAGAATCTGAGAACAATAGATTGGAATATTACAACAATGGATCAGAATCTGAGAATGATAGATTGGAATATTACAACAATGGATCAGAATGTCAGAACGATAGATTGGAATATTACAACAATGGATCAGAATCTGAGAACAATAGATTGGAATATTACAATAATGGATCTGAATCTGAGAAGGGTAGATTGGAATATTAGAACAATGGATCAGAATCAGAGAACAATAGTTTGGAATATTATAACAATGGATCAGAATCTGAGAACGATATATTGGAATATTACAACAATGGATCAGAATCTCTGAACGATAGATTGGAATATTACAACAATGGATCAGAATGTCAGAACGATAGATTGGAATATTGCAACAATGGATCAGAATCTGAGAACGATATATTGGAATATTACAACAATGGATCAGAATCTGAGAATGATAGATTGGAATATTACAACAATGGATCAGAATGTCAGAACGATAGATTGGAATATTGCAACAATGGATCAGAATCTGAGAACAATAGATTGGAATATTACAACAATGGATCAGAATCTGAGAATGATAGATTGGAATATTACAACAATGTATCAGAAACTGAGAACAATAGATTGGAATATTACAACAATGGATCAGAATCTGAGAATGATAGATTGGAATATTACAACAATGTATCAGAAACTGAGAACAATAGATTGGAATATTACAACAATGGATCAGAATGTCAGAACGATAGATTGGAATATTGCAACAATGGATCAGAATCTGAGAACAATAGATTGGAATATTACAACAATGGATCTGAATCTGAGAACGATAGATTGGAATATTAGAACAATGGATCAGAATGTCAGAACGATAGATTGGAATATTACAACAATGGATCAGAATCTGAGAACGATAGATTGGAATATTACAACAATGGATCAGAATGTCAGAACGATAGATTGGAATATTACAACAATGGATCAGAATCTGAGAACGATAGATTGGAATATTAGAACAATGGATCAGAATCAGAGAACAATAGTTTGGAATATTATAACAATGGATCAGAATCTGAGAACGATAGATTGGAATATTACAACAATGGATCAGAATGTCAGAACGATAGATTGGAATATTACAACAATGGATCAGAATCTGAGAACAATAGATTGGAATATTACAACAATGGATCAGAATCTGAGAACAATAGATTGGAATATTACAATAATGGATCTGAATCTGAGAAGGGTAGATTGGAATATTAGAACAATGGATCAGAATCAGAGAACAATAGTTTGGAATATTATAACAATGGATCAGAATCTGAGAATGATAGATTGGAATATTACAACAATGTATCAGAAACTGAGAACAATAGATTGGAATATTACAACAATGGATCAGAATGTCAGAACGATAGATTGGAATATTACAACAATGGATCAGAATCTGAGAACGATAGATTGGAATATTACAACAATGGATCAGAATCTGAGAACGATAGATTGGAATATTACAACAATGGATCAGAATGTCAGAACGATAGATTGGAATATTGCAACAATGGATCAGAATCTGAGAACAATAGATTGGAATATTACAACAATGTATCAGAAACTGAGAACAATAGATTGGAATATTACAACAATGGATCAGAATGTCAGAACGATAGATTGGAATATTACAATAATGGATCTGAATCTGAGAATGATAGATTGGAATATTACAACAATGGATCAGAATCTGAGAATGATAGATTGGAATATTACAACAATGTATCAGAAACTGAGAACAATAGATTGGAATATTACAACAATGTATCAGAAACTGAGAACAATAGATTGGAATATTACAACAATGGATCAGAATGTCAGAACGATAGATTGGAATATTACAATAATGGATCTGAATCTGAGAATGATAGATTGGAATATTACAACAATGGATCTGAATCAGAGAACGATAGATTGGAATATTACAACAATAGATCAGAATATGAGAACGATATATTGCAATATTACAACAATGGATCAGAATCTGAGATCGATAGATTGGAATATTACAACAATTGATCAGAATCTGAGATCGATAGATTGGAATATTACAACAATGGATCTGAATCTGAGAACGATAGATTGGAAATTTACAACAATGGATCAGAATGTGAGAACGATAGATTGGAATATTACAACAATTGATCAGAATCTGAGATCGATAGATTGGAATATTACAACAATGGATCTGAATCTGAGAATGATAGATTGGAATATTACAACAATGGATCAGAATCTGAGATCGATAGATTGGAATATTACAACAATTGATCAGAATCTGAGAATGATAGATTGGAATATTCCAACAATGGATCAGAATCTGAGAACGATAGATTGGAATATTACAACAATGGATCAGAATATGAGAATGATAGATTGGAATATTACAACAATGGATCAGATTCTCTGAACGACAGATTGGAATTTTACAACAATTGATCAGAATCTATGAACGGTCAATTGGATTATTACAACGTTGGATCGGAATCTGAGTACGATAGATTGGAATATTACAACAATGGATCAGAATCTGAGAACGATACATTAGAATATTAAAACAAAGGATTGGATTCTGAGAACGATAGATTGGAATATTACAACTATGGATCAGAATCTGAGAACGATAGATTGGAATATTACAACAATGGATCAGAATCTGAGAATGATAGATTGGAATATTACAACAATGGATCAGAATCTGAGAACGATAGATTGGAATATTACAACAATGGATCAGAATGTGAGAACGATAGATTGGAATATTACAACAATGGATCAGAATCTGAGAATGATTGATTGGAATATTACAACAATGGATCAGAATCTGAGAATGATAGATTGGAATATTACAACAATGGATCAGAATCTGAGAATGATAGATTGGAATATTACAACAATGGATCTGAATCTGAGAACGATAGATTGGAATATTACAACAATGGATCCGAATCTGAGAATAATAGATTGGAATATTACAACAATGGATCAGAATCTGAGAATGATAGATTGGAATATTACAACAATGGATCTGAATCTGAGAACGATAGATTGGAATATTACAACAATGGATCTGAATCTGAGAACGATAGATTGGAATATTACAACAATGGATCAGAATCTGAGAATGATTGATTGGAATATTACAACAATGGATCTGAATCTGAGAACGATTGATTGGAATATTACAACAATGGATCAGAATCTGAGAACGATAGATTGGAATATTACAACAATGGATCAGAATCTGAGAACAATAGATTGGAATATTACAACAATGGATCTGAATCTGAGAACGATAGATTGGAATATTACAACAATGGATCAGAATCTGAGAACGATAGATTGGAATATTACAACAATGGATCAGAATGTGAGAACGATAGATTGGAATATTACAACAATGGATCAGAATCTCTGAACAATAGATTGTAATATTACAACAAGGGATCAGAATCTGAGAATGATAGATTGGAATATTATAACAATGGATCAGAAACTGAGAACAATAGATTGGAATATTACAACAATGGATCAGAATCTGAGAACGATAGATTGGAATATTATAACAATGGATCAGAATCTGAGAACGATAGATTGGAATATTACAACAATGGATCAGAATGTCAGAATGATAGATTGGAATATTCCAACAATGGATCAGAATCTGAGATCGATAGATTGGAATATTACAACAATGGATCAGAAACTGAGAACAATAGATTGCAATATTATAACAATGGATCAGAATCAGAGAACGATAGTTTGGAATATTACAACAATGGATCAGAATGTCAGAACGATAGATTGGAATATTACAATAATGGATCTGAATCTGAGAAGGGTAGATTGGAATATTAGAACAATGGATCAGATTCAGAGAACGATAGTTTGGAATATTACAACAATAGATCAGAATGTGAGAACGATATATTGGAATATTACAACAATGGATCTGAATCTGAGAACGATAGGTTGGAATATTACAACAATGGATCAGAATCTGAGAACGATAGATTGGAAATTTACAACAATGGATCAGAATGTGAGAACGATAGATTGTAATATTACAACAATGGATCGGAATCTGAGAACGATAGATTGTAATATTACAACAAGGGATCAGAATCTGAGAATGATAGATTGGAATATTACAACAATGGATCAGAATCTGAGAATGATAGATTGGAATATTACAATAATGGATCTGAATCTGAGAACGATAGGTTGGAATATTACAACAATGGATCAGAATCTGAGAACGATAGATTGGAAATTTACAACAATGGATCAGAATGTTAGAACGATAGATTGTAATATTACAACAATGGATCGGAATCTGAGAACGATAGATTGTAATATTACAACAAGGGATCAGAATCTGAGAATGATAGATTGGAATATTACAACAATGGATCAGAATCTGAGAATGATAGATTGGAATATTACAATAATGGATCAGAATCTGAGAACAATAGATTGGAATATTACAACAATGGATCAGAATCTGAGAATGATAGATTGGAATATTACAACAATGGATCAGAATGTCAGAACGATAGATTGGAATATTACAACAATGGATCAGAATCTGAGAATGATAGATTGGAATATTACAACAATGGATCAGAATGTCAGAACGATAGATTGGAATATTACAACAATGGATCAGAATCAGAGAACAATAGTTTGGAATATTATAACAATGGATCAGAATCTGAGAACGATATATTGGAATATTACAACAATGGATCAGAATGTCAGAACGATAGATTGGAATATTGCAACAATGGATCAGAATCTGAGAACGATATATTGGAATATTACAACAATGGATCAGAATGTCAGAACGATAGATTGGAATATTGCAACAATGGATCAGAATCTGAGAACAATAGATTGGAATATTACAACAATGGATCAGAATCTGAGAACAATAGATTGGAATATTACAATAATGGATCTGAATCTGAGAAGGGTAGATTGGAATATTAGAACAATTGATCAGAATCAGAGAACAATAGTTTGGAATATTATAACAATGGATCAGAATCTGAGAACGATATATTGGAATATTACAACAATGGATCAGAATGTCAGAACGATAGATTGGAATATTACAACAATGGATCAGAATCTGAGAACAATAGATTGGAATATTACAACAATGGATCAGAATCTGAGAATGATAGATTGGAATATTACAACAATGTATCAGAAACTGAGAACAATAGATTGGAATATTACAACAATGGATCAGAATGTCAGAACGATAGATTGGAATATTGCAACAATGGATCAGAATCTGAGAACAATAGATTGGAATATTAGAACAATGGATCAGAATGTCAGAACAATAGATTGGAATATTACAATAATGGATCTGAATCTGAGAACGACAGATTGGAATATTACAACAATGGATCAGAATGTCAGAACGATAGATTGGAATATTACAACAATAGATCAGAATCTGAGAACAATAGATTGGAATATTACAACAATGTATCAGAAACTGAGAACAATAGATTGGAATATTACAACAATGGATCAGAATGTCAGAACGATAGATTGGAATATTACAATAATGGATCTGAATCTGAGAATGATAGATTGGAATATTACAACAATGGATCAGAATCTGAGAATGATAGATTGGAATATTACAACAATGTATCAGAAACTGAGAACAATAGATTGGAATATTACAACAATGTATCAGAAACTGAGAACAATAGATTGGAATATTACAACAATGGATCAGAATGTCAGAACGATAGATTGGAATATTACAACAATGGATCTGAATCTGAGAATGATAGATTGGAATATTACAACAATGGATCTGAATCAGAGAACGATAGATTGGAATATTACAACAATAGATCAGAATATGAGAACGATATATTGCAATATTACAACAATGGATCAGAATCTGAGATCGATAGATTGGAATATTACAACAATTGATCAGAATCTGAGATCGATAGATTGGAATATTACAACAATGGATCTGAATCTGAGAATGATAGATTGGAATATTACAACAATGGATCAGAATCTGAGATCGATAGATTGGAATATTACAACAATTGATCAGAATCTGAGAATGATAGATTGGAATATTCCAACAATGGATCAGAATCTGAGAACGATAGATTGGAATATTACAACAATGGATCAGAATCTGAGAACGATAGATTGGAATATTACAACAATGGATCAGAATGTCAGAACGATAGATTGGAATATTCCAACAATGGATCAGAATCTGAGAATGATAGATTTGAATATTACAAGAATGGATCAGATTCTCTGAACGACAGATTGGAATTTTACAACAATTGATCAGAATCTATGAACGGTCAATTGGATTATTACAACGTTGGATCGGAATCTGAGTACGATAGATTGGAATATTACAACAATGGATCAGAATCTGAGAACGATACATTAGAATATTAAAACAAAGGATTGGATTCTGAGAACGATAGTTTGGAATATTAAAACAATGGATCGGAATCTGAGAACGATAGATTGGAATATTACAACAATGGATCAGAATCTGAGAATGATAGATTGGAATATTACAACAATGGATCTGAATCTGAGAACGATAGATTGGAATATTACAACAATGGATCTGAATGTCAGAACGATAGATTGGAATATTACAATAATGGATCTGAATCTGAGAAGGGTAGATTGCAATATTAGAACAATGGATCAGATTCAGAGAACGATAGATTGGAATATTACAACAATAGATCAGAAAGTGAGAACGATATATTGGAATATTACAACAATGGATCTGAATCTGAGAACGATAGGTTGGAATATTACAACAATGGATCAGAATCTGAGAATGATAGATTGGAATATTACAACAATGGATCAGAAACTGAGAACGATAGATTGGAATATTACAACAATGGATCAGAATCTGAGATCGATAGATTGGAATATTACAACAATGGATCAGAAACTGAGAACGATAGATTGGAATATTACAACAATGGATCAGAATCTGAGAATGATAGATTGGAATATTACAACAATGGATCTGAATCTGAGAACGATAGATTGGAATATTACAACAATGGATCAGAAACTGAGAATGATAGATTGGAATATTACAACAATGGATCAGAAACTGAGAACGATAGATTGGAATATTACAACAATGGATCAGAATATGAGAACGATAGATTGGAAATTTACAACAATGGATCAGAATCTGAGAATGATAGATTGGAATATTACAACAATGGATCTGAATCAGAGAACGATAGATTGGAATATTACAACAATGGATCTGAATGTCAGAACGATAGATTGGAATATTACAATAATGGATCTGAATCTGAGAAGGGTAGATTGCAATATTAGAACAATGGATCAGATTCAGAGAACGATAGATTGGAATATTACAACAATAGATCAGAAAGTGAGAACGATATATTGGAATATTACAACAATGGATCTGAATCTGAGAACGATAGGTTGGAATATTACAACAATGGATCAGAATCTGAGAATGATAGATTGGAATATTACAACAATGGATCAGAAACTGAGAACGATAGATTGGAATATTACAACAATGGATCAGAATCTGAGAACGATAGATTGGAATATTACAACAATGGATCAGAATCTGAGAACGATAGATTGGAATATTACAACAATGGATCTGAATCTGAGAACGATAGATTGGAATATTACAACAATGGATCAGAAACTGAGAACGATAGATTGGAATATTACAACAATGGATCAGAATATGAGAACGATAGATTGGAAATTTACAACAATGGATCAGAATCTGAGAATGATAGATTGGAATATTACAACAATGGATCAGAAACTGAGAACGATAGATTGGAATATTACAACAATGGATCAGAATCTGAGATCGATAGATTGGAATATTACAACAATGGATCAGAATCTGAGAATGATAGATTGGAATATTACAACAATGGATCAGAATCTGAGAACGATAGATTGGAATATTACAACAATGGATCAGAATCTGAGAACGATAGATTGGAATATTACAACAATGGATCTGAATCAGAAAACGATAGATTGGAATATTACAACAATGGATCAGAAACTGAGAACAATAGATTGGAATATTACAACAATGGATCAGAATCTGAGAACGATAGATTGGAATATTACAACAATGGATCTGAATCAGAAAACGATAGATTGGAATATTATAACAATGGATCAGAATCTGAGAACGATAGATTGGAATATTACAACAATGGATCTGAATCTGAGAACGATAGATTGGAATATTACAACAATGGATCAGAATCTGAGAATAATAGATTGGAATATTACAACAATGGATCTGAATCAGAAAACGATAGATTGGAATATTACAACAATGGATCAGAAACTGAGAACAATAGATTGGAATATTACAACAATGGATCAGAATCTGAGAACGATAGATTGGAATATTACAACAATGGATCTGAATCAGAAAACGATAGATTGGAATATTATAACAATGGATCAGAATCTGAGAATGATAGATTGGAATATTACAACAATGGATCAGAATCTGAGAACGATAGATTGGAATATTACAACAATGGATCAGAATCTGAGAAGGATAGATTGGAATATTACAACAATGGATCAGAAACTGAGAACAATAGATTGGAATATTACAACAATGGATCAGAATCTGAGAACGATAGATTGGAATATTACAACAATGGATCTGAATCTGAGAACGATAGATTGGAAATTTACAACAATGGATCAGAATCTGAGAATGATAGATTGGAATATTACAACAATGGATCAGAATCTGAGAACGATAGATTGGAATATTACAACAATGGATCTGAATCTGAGAACGATAGATTGGAATATTACAACAATGGATCAGAATCTGAGAAGGATAGATTGGAATATTACAACAATGGATCAGAAACTGAGAACAATAGATTGGAATATTACAACAATGGATCAGAATCTGAGAACGATAGATTGGAATATTACAACAATGGATCAGAAACTGAGAACAATAGATTGGAATATTACAACAATGGATCAGAATCTGAGAACGATAGATTGGAATATTACAACAATGGATCAGAAACTGAGAACAATAGATTGGAATATTACAACAATGGATCAGAATCTGAGAACGATAGATTGGAATATTACAACAATGGATCTGAATCTGAGAACGATAGATTGGAATATTACAACAATGGATCAGAATTTGAGAAGGATAGATTGGAATATTACAACAATGTATCAGAATCTGAGATCGATAGATTGGAATATTACAACAATGGATCAGAAACTGAGAACAATAGATTGGAATATTACAACAATGGATCAGAATCTGAGAACGATAGATTGGAATATTACAACAATGGATCTGAATCAGAAAACGATAGATTGGAATATTATAACAATGGATCAGAATCTGAGAATGATAGATTGGAATATTACAACAATGGATCAGAATCTGAGAACGATAGATTGGAATATTACAACAATGGATCAGAATCTGAGAAGGATAGATTGGAATATTACAACAATGGATCAGAAACTGAGAACAATAGATTGGAATATTACAACAATGGATCAGAATCTGAGAACGATAGATTGGAATATTACAACAATGGATCAGAATCTGAGAAGGATAGATTGGAATATTACAACAATGGATCAGAATCTGAGAACGATAGATTGGAATATTACAACAATGGATCAGAATCTGAGAAGGATAGATTGGAATATTACAACAATGGATCAGAAACTGAGAACAATAGATTGGAATATTACAACAATGGATCTGAATCAGAAAACGATAGATTGGAATATTATAACAATGGATCAGAATCTGAGAATGATAGATTGGAATATTACAACAATGGATCTGAATCAGAGAACGATAGATTGGAATATTACAACAATGGATCAGAATGTCAGAACGATAGATTGGAATATTACAACAATGGATCTGAATCAGAGAACGATAGATTGGAATATTACAACAATGGATCAGAATGTCAGAACGATAGATTGGAATATTACAACAATGGATCTGAATCTGAGAAGGGTAGATTGCAATATTAGAACAATGGATCAGAAACTGAGAACAATAGATTGGAATATTACAACAATGGATCAGAATCTGAGAACGATAGATTGGAATATTACAACAATGGATCAGAAACTGAGAACAATAGATTGGAATATTACAACAATGGATCTGAATCTGATAACGATAGATTGGAATATTACAACAATGGATCAGAATCAGAGAACAATAGTTTGGAATATTACAACAATAGATCAGAATTTGAGAACGATATATTGGAATATTACAACAATGGATCAGGATCTGAGAACGATATATTGGAATATTACAACAATGGATCTGAATCTGAGAATGATAGATTGGAATATTACAATAATGGATCAGAATCTGAGAACGATAGATTGGAATATTACAACAATGGATCAGAATGTCAGAACGATAGATTGGAATATTACAACAATGGATCAGAATCTGAGAATGATAGATTGGAATATTACAATAATGGATCAGAATCTGAGAACGATAGATTGGAATATTACAATAATGGATCAGAATCTGAGAACGATAGATTGGAATATTACAACAATGTATCAGAAACTGAGAACGATAGATTGGAATATTACAACAATGTATCAGAAACTGAGAATGATAGATTGGAATATTACAACAATGGATCAGAATCTGAGAATGATAGATTGGAATATTACAACAATGGATCAGAATGTTAGAACGATAGATTGTAATATTACAACAATGGATCGGAATCTGAGAACGATAGATTGTAATATTACAACAAGGGATCAGAATCTGAGAATGATAGATTGGAATATTACAACAATGGATCAGAATCTGAGAATGATAGATTGGAATATTACAATAATGGATCAGAATCTGAGAACAATAGATTGGAATATTACAACAATGGATCAGAATCTGAGAATGATAGATTGGAATATTACAACAATGGATCAGAATGTCAGAACGATAGATTGGAATATTACAACAATGGATCAGAATGTCAGAACGATAGATTGGAATATTACAACAATGGATCAGAATCTGAGAACAATAGATTGGAATATTACAATAATGGATCTGAATCTGAGAAGGGTAGATTGGAATATTAGAACAATGGATCAGAATCAGAGAACAATAGTTTGGAATATTATAACAATGGATCAGAATCTGAGAACGATATATTGGAATATTACAACAATGGATCAGAATGTCAGAACGATAGATTGGAATATTGCAACAATGGATCAGAATCTGAGAACGATATATTGGAATATTACAACAATGGATCAGAATGTCAGAACGATAGATTGGAATATTGCAACAATGGATCAGAATCTGAGAACAATAGATTGGAATATTACAACAATGGATCAGAATCTGAGAATGATAGATTGGAATATTACAACAATGTATCAGAAACTGAGAACAATAGATTGGAATATTACAACAATGGATCAGAATGTCAGAACGATAGATTGGAATATTACAACAATGGATCAGAATCTGAGAACAATAGATTGGAATATTACAATAATGGATCTGAATCTGAGAAGGGTAGATTGGAATATTAGAACAATTGATCAGAATCAGAGAACAATAGTTTGGAATATTATAACAATGGATCAGAATCTGAGAACGATATATTGGAATATTACAACAATGGATCAGAATGTCAGAACGATAGATTGGAATATTACAACAATGGATCAGAATCTGAGAACAATAGATTGGAATATTACAACAATGGATCAGAATCTGAGAATGATAGATTGGAATATTACAACAATGTATCAGAAACTGAGAACAATAGATTGGAATATTACAACAATGTATCAGAAACTGAGAACAATAGATTGGAATATTACAACAATGGATCAGAATGTCAGAACGATAGATTGGAATATTACAATAATGGATCTGAATCTGAGAATGATAGATTGGAATATTACAACAATGGATCTGAATCAGAGAACGATAGATTGGAATATTACAACAATAGATCAGAATATGAGAACGATATATTGCAATATTACAACAATGGATCAGAATCTGAGATCGATAGATTGGAATATTACAACAATTGATCAGAATCTGAGATCGATAGATTGGAATATTACAACAATGGATCTGAATCTGAGAATGATAGATTGGAATATTACAACAATGGATCAGAATCTGAGATCGATAGATTGGAATATTACAACAATTGATCAGAATCTGAGAACGATAGATTGGAATATTACAACAATTGATCAGAATCTGAGATCGATAGATTGGAATATTACAACAATGGATCTGAATCTGAGAATGATAGATTGGAATATTACAACAATGGATCAGAATCTGAGATCGATAGATTGGAATATTACAACAATTGATCAGAATCTGAGAATGATAGATTGGAATATTCCAACAATGGATCAGAATCTGAGAACGATAGATTGGAATATTACAACAATGGATCAGAATCTGAGAATGATAGATTTGAATATTACAAGAATGGATCAGATTCTCTGAACGACAGATTGGAATTTTACAACAATTGATCAGAATCTATGAACGGTCAATTGGATTATTACAACGTTGGATCGGAATCTGAGTACGATAGGTTGGAATATTACAACAATGGATCAGAATCTGAGAACGATACATTAGAATATTAAAACAAAGGATTGGATTCTGAGAACGATAGTTTGGAATATTAAAACAATGGATCGGAATCTGAGAACGATAGATTGGAATATTACAACAATGGATCAGAATCTGTGTACGATAGATTGGAATATTACAACAATGGATCCGAATCTGAGAATGATAGATTGGAATATTACAACAATGGATCAGAATCTGAGAATGATAGATTGGAATATTACAACAATGGATCTGAATCAGAGAACGATAGATTGGAATATTACAACAATGGATCTGAATGTCAGAACGATAGATTGGAATATTACAATAATGGATCTGAATCTGAGAAGGGTAGATTGCAATATTAGAACAATGGATCAGATTCAGAGAACGATAGATTGGAATATTACAACAATAGATCAGAAAGTGAGAACGATATATTGGAATATTACAACAATGGATCTGAATCTGAGAACGATAGGTTGGAATATTACAACAATGGATCAGAATCTGAGAATGATAGATTGGAATATTACAACAATGGATCAGAATCTGAGAACGATAGATTGGAATATTACAACAATGGATCAGAATCTGAGATCGATAGATTGGAATATTACAACAATGGATCAGAATCTGAGAATGATAGATTGGAATATTACAACAATGGATCTGAATCTGAGAACGATAGATTGGAAATTTACAACAATGGATCAGAATCTGAGAACGATAGATTGGAATATTACAACAATGGATCAGAATTTGAGAAGGATAGATTGGAATATTACAACAATGTATCAGAATCTGAGATCGATAGATTGGAATATTACAACAATGGATCAGAAACTGAGAACAATAGATTGGAATATTACAACAATGGATCAGAATCTGAGAACGATAGATTGGAATGTTACAACTTTGGTTCAGAATCTGAGAATGATAGATTGGAATATTACAACAATGGATCAGAATCTGAGAACGATAGATTGGAATATTACAACAATGGATCTGAATCAGAAAACGATAGATTGGAATATTATAACAATGGATCAGAATCTGAGAATGATAGATTGGAATATTACAACAATGGATCAGAATCTGAGAACGATAGATTGGAATATTACAACAATGGATCAGAATCTGAGATCGATAGATTGGAATATTACAATAATGGATCAGAAACTGAGTACGATAGATTGGAATATTACAACAATGGATCAGAAACTGAGAACAATAGATTGGAATATTACAACAATGGATCAGAATCTGAGAACGATAGATTGGAATATTACAACAATGGATCAGAATCTGAGAAGGATAGATTGGAATATTACAACAATGGATCAGAAACTGAGAACAATAGATTGGAATATTACAACAATGGATCTGAATCAGAAAACGATAGATTGGAATATTACAACAATGGATCAGAATCTGAGAAGGATAGATTGGAATATTACAACAATGGATCAGAAACTGAGAACAATAGATTGGAATATTACAACAATGGATCTGAATCAGAAAACGATAGATTGGAATATTATAACAATGGATCAGAATCTGAGAATGATAGATTGGAATATTACAACAATGGATCTGAATCAGAGAACGATAGATTGGAATATTACAACAATGGATCAGAATGTCAGAACGATAGATTGGAATATTACAACAATGGATCTGAATCAGAGAACGATAGATTGGAATATTACAACAATGGATCAGAATGTCAGAACGATAGATTGGAATATTACAACAATGGATCTGAATCTGAGAAGGGTAGATTGGAATATTACAACAATGGATCAGAAACTGAGAACAATAGATTGGAATATTACAACAATGGATCTGAATCTGAGAACGATAGATTGGAATATTACAACAATGGATCAGAAACTGAGAACAATAGATTGGAATATTACAACAATGGATCTGAATCTGATAACGATAGATTGGAATATTACAACAATGGATCTGAATCTGAGAATGATAGATTGGAATATTACAACAATGGATCAGAATCAGAGAACAATAGTTTGGAATATTACAACAATAGATCAGAATGTGAGAACGATATATTGGAATATTACAACTAAGGATCAGAAACTGAGAACGATATATTGGAATATTACAACCTTGGATCTGAATCTGAGAATGATAGATTGGAATATTACAATAATGGATCAGAATCTGAGAACGATAGATTGGAATATTACAACAATGGATCAGAATGTCAGAACGATAGATTGGAATATTACAACAATGGATCAGAATCTGAGAATGATAGATTGGAATATTACAATAATGGATCAGAATCTGAGAACGATAGATTGGAATATTACAATAATGGATCAGAATCTGAGAACGATAGATTGGAATATTACAACAATGTATCAGAAACTGAGAACGATAGATTGGAATATTACAATAATGGATCAGAATCTGAGAACGATAGATTGGAATATTACAATAATGGATCAGAATCTGAGAACGATAGATTGGAATATTACAATAATGGATCAGAATCTGAGAACGATAGATTGGAATATTACAACAATGGATCAGAATCTGAGAACGATAGATTGGAATATTAGAACAATGGATCAGATTCAGAGAACAATAGTTTGGAATATTACAACAATAGATCAGAATGTGAGAACGATATATTGGAATAATACAACAATGGATCGGAATCTGAGAACGATAGATTGGAATGTTATAACAATGGATCAGAATCTGAGAAAGATAGATTGGAATATTACAACAATGGATCAGAATCTGAGAAAGATAGGTTGGAATATTACAACTATGGTTCAGAATCTGAGAATGATAGATTGGAATATTACAACAATGGATCTGAATCTGAGAATGATAGATTGGAATATTATAACAATGGATCTGAATCAGAAAACGATAGATTGGAATATTACAATAATGGATCAGAATCTGAGAATGATAGATTGGAATATTACAACAATGGATCAGAATGTCAGAACGATAGATTGGAATATTACAACAATGGATCAGAATCTGAGAATGATAGATTGGAATATTACAATAATGGATCAGAATCTGAGAACGATAGATTGGAATATTACAATAATGGATCAGAATCTGAGAACGATAGATTGGAATATTACAACAATGTATCAGAAACTGAGAACGATAGATTGGAATATTACAATAATGGATCAGAATCTGAGAACGATAGATTGGAATATTACAATAATGGATCAGAATCTGAGAACGATAGATTGGAATATTACAACAATGGATCGGAATCTGAGAACGATAGATTGGAATATTACAACAATGGATCAGAATCTGAGAATGATAGATTGGAATATTACAACAATGGATCAGAATCTCTGAATGATAGATTGGAATATTACAACAATGGATCTGAATCTGAGAACGATAGATTGGAAATTTACAACAATGGATCAGAATCTGAGAATGATAGATTGGAATATTACAACAATGGATCAGAATCTGAGAACGATAGATTGGAATATTACAACAATGGATCAGAATCTGAGAACGATAGATTGGAATATTACAACAATGGATCAGAATCTGAGAATGATAGATTGGAATATTACAACAATGGATCAGAATCTGAGAACGATAGATTGGAATATTACAACAATGGATCAGAATCTGAGAATGATAGATTGGAATATTACAACAATGGATCAGAATCTGAGAACGATAGATTGGAATATTACAACAAGGGATCAGAATCTGAGAATGATAGATTGGAATATTACAATAATGGATCAGAATCTGAGAACGATAGATTGGAATATTACAATAATGGATCAGAATCTGAGAACGATAGATTGGAATATTACAACAATGTATCAGAAACTGAGAACGATAGATTGGAATATTACAATAATGGATCAGAATCTGAGAACGATAGATTGGAATATTACAATAATGGATCAGAATCTGAGAACGATAGATTGGAATATTACAACAATGGATCGGAATCTGAGAACGATAGATTGGAATATTACAACAATGGATCAGAATCTGAGAATGATAGATTGGAATATTACAACAATGGATCAGAATCTCTGAATGATAGATTGGAATATTACAACAATGGATCAGAATCTCTGAATGATAGATTGGAATATTACAACAATGGATCAGAATCTGAGAAAGATAGATTGTAATATTACAACAATGGATCTGAATCTGAGAACGATAGATTGGAAATTTACAACAATGGATCAGAATCTGAGAATGATAGATTGGAATATTACAACAATGGATCAGAATCTGAGAACGATAGATTGGAATATTACAACAATGGATCAGAATCTGAGAACGATAGATTGGAATATTACAACAATGGATCAGAATCTGAGAATGATAGATTGGAATATTACAACAATGGATCAGAATCTGAGAACGATAGATTGGAATATTACAACAATGGATCAGAATCTGAGAAGGATAGATTGGAATATTACAACAATGGATCAGAATGTGAGAATGATAGATTGGAATATTACAACAATGGATCAGAATCTGATAACGATAGATTGGAATATTACAACAATGGATCTGAATCTGATAACGATAGATTGGAATATTACAACAATGGATCTGAATCAGAGAACGATAGATTGGAATATTACAACAATGGATCAGAATGTCAGAACGATAGATTGGAATATTACAACAATGGATCTGAATCTGAGAAGGGTAGATTGCAATATTAGAACAATGGATCAGAAACTGAGAACAATAGATTGGAATATTACAACAATGGATCAGAATCTGAGAACGATAGATTGGAATATTACAACAATGGATCAGAAACTGAGAACAATAGATTGGAATATTACAACAATGGATCTGAATCTGATAACGATAGATTGGAATATTACAACAATGGATCAGAATCAGAGAACAATAGTTTGGAATATTACAACAATAGATCAGAATGTGAGAACGATATATTGGAATATTACAACTAAGGATCAGAAACTGAGAACGATATATTGGAATATTATAACAATGGATCTGAATCAGAAAACGATAGATTGGAATATTACAATAATGGATCAGAATCTGAGAATGATAGATTGGAATATTACAACAATGGATCAGAATGTCAGAACGATAGATTGGAATATTACAACAATGGATCAGAATCTGAGAATGATAGATTGGAATATTACAATAATGGATCAGAATCTGAGAACGATAGATTGGAATATTACAACAATGTATCAGAAACTGAGAACGATAGATTGGAATATTACAACAATGGATCTGAATCTGAGAAGGGTAGATTGGAATATTAGAACAATGGATCAGATTCAAAGAACAATAGTTTGGAATATTACAACAATAGATCAGAATGTGAGAACAATATATTGGAATAATACAACAATGGATCGGAATCTGAGAACGATAGATTGGAATGTTATAACAATGGATCAGAATGTCAGAACGATAGATTGGAATATTACAACAATGGTCAGAATCTGAGTTCGATAGATTGGAATATTACAATAATGGATCAGAATCTGAGAAAGATAGATTGGAATATTACAACAATGGATCAGAATCTGAGAAAGATAGGTTGGAATATTACAACAATGGATCAGATTCAGAGAACAATAGTTTGGAATATTACAACAATAGATCAGAATGTCAGAACGATAGATTGGAATATTACAACATTGGATCAGAATCTGAGAATGATAGATTGGAATATTACAATAATGGATCTGAATCGGAGAACGATAGATTGTAATATTACAACAATGGATCGGAATCTGAGAACGGTAGATTGGAATATTACAACAATGGATCTGATTCTGAGAACGATAGATTGGAAATTTACAACAATGGATCAGAATCTGAGAACGATAGATTGGAATATTACAACAATGGATCAGAATCTGAGAACGATAGATTGTAATATTACAACAAGGGATCAGAATCTGAGAATGATAGATTGGAATATTCCAACAATGGATCTGAATCTGAGAATGATAGATTTGAATATTATAAGAATGGATCAGATTCTCTGAACGACAGATTGGAATTTTACAATTGATCAGAATCTATGAACGGTCAATTGGATTATTACAACTTTGGATCGGAATCTGAGTACGATAGGTTGGAATATTACAACAATGGATCAGAATCTGAGAACGATACATTAGAATATTAAAACAAAGGATTGGATTCGGAGAACGATGGTTTGTAATATTACAACAAGGGATCAGAATCTGAGAATGATAGATTGGAATATTACAACATTGGATCTGAATCTGAGAACGATAGATTGGAATATTACAACTATGGTTCAGAATCTGAGAATGATAGATTGGAATAATACAACAATGGATCGGAATCTGAGAACGATAGATTGGAATATTACAACAATGGATTGGAATCTGAGATCGATAGATTGGAATATTACAACAATGGATCCGAATCTGAGAATAATAGATTGGAATATTACAACAATGGATCAGAATCTGAGAATGATAGATTGGAATATTACAACAATGGATCTGAATCTGAGAACGATAGATTGGAATATTACAACAATGGATCAGAATCTGAGAACGATAGATTGGAATATTACAACAATGGATCAGAATCTGAGAACGATAGATTGGAATATTACAACAATGGATCAGAATCAGAGAACAATAGTTTGGAATATTACAACAATAGATCAGAATGTGAGAACGATATATTGGAATATTACAACTAAGGATCAGAAACTGAGAACGATATATTGGAATATTATAACAATGGATCTGAATCAGAAAACGATAGATTGGAATATTACAATAATGGATCAGAATCTGAGAATGATAGATTGGAATATTACAATAATGGATCAGAATCTGAGAACGATAGATTGGAATATTACAACAATGGATTGGAATCTGAGATCGATAGATTGGAATATTACAACAATGGATCAGAATGTCAGAACGATAGATTGGAATATTACAACAATGGATCAGAATCTGAGAATGATAGATTGGAATATTACAATAATGGATCAGAATCTGAGAACGATAGATTGGAATATTACAATAATGGATCAGAATCTGAGAACGATAGATTGGAATATTACAACAATGTATCAGAAACTGAGAACGATAGATTGGAATATTACAATAATGGATCAGAATCTGAGAACGATAGATTGGAATATTACAATAATGGATCAGAATCTGAGAACGATAGATTGGAATATTAGAACAATGGATCAGATTCAGAGAACAATAGTTTGGAATATTACAACAATAGATCAGAATGTGAGAACGATATATTGGAATAATACAACAATGGATCAGAATCTGAGATCGATAGATTGGAATATTACAATAATGGATCAGAATCTGAGAACGATAGATTGGAATATTACAATAATGGATCAGAATCTGAGAACGATAGATTGGAATATTACAACAATGTATCAGAAACTGAGAACGATAGATTGGAATATTACAACAATGGATCTGAATCTGAGAAGGGTAGATTGGAATATTAGAACAATGGATCAGATTCAGAGAACAATAGTTTGGAATATTACAACAATAGATCAGAATGTGAGAACGATATATTGGAATAATACAACAATGGATCGGAATCTGAGAACGATAGATTGGAATGTTATAACAATGGATCAGAATGTCAGAACGATAGATTGGAATATTACAACAATGGTCAGAATCTGAGTTCGATAGATTGGAATATTACAATAATGGATCAGAATCTGAGAAAGATAGATTGGAATATTACAACAATGGATCAGAATCTGAGAAAGATAGGTTGGAATATTACAACAATGGATCAGATTCAGAGAACAATAGTTTGGAATATTACAACAATAGATCAGAATGTCAGAACGATAGATTGGAATATTAGAACAATGGATCAGAAACTGAGAACAATAGATTGGAATATTACAACAATGGATCAGAATCTGAGAACGATAGATTGGAATATTACAACAATGGATCAGAAACTGAGAATGATAGATTGGAATATTACAATAATGGATCTGAATCGGAGAACGATAGATTGTAATATTACAACAATGGATCGGAATCTGAGAACGGTAGATTGGAATATTACAACATTGGATCAGAATCTGAGAATGATAGATTGGAATATTACAATAATGGATCTGAATCGGAGAACGATAGATTGTAATATTACAACAATGGATCGGAATCTGAGAACGGTAGATTGGAATATTACAACAATGGATCCGAATCTGAGAATGATAGATTTGAATATTACAACAATGGATCTGAATCTGAGATCGATAGATTGGAATATTACAACAATGGATCAGAATCTGAGAATGATAGATTTGAATATTAAAAGAATGGATCAGATTCTCTGAACGACAGATTGGAATTTTACAATTGATCTGAATCTATGAACGGTCAATTGGATTATTACAACTTTGGATCGGAATCTGAGTACGATAGGTTGGAATATTACAACAATGGATCAGAATCTGAGAACGATACATTAGAATATTAAAACAAAGGATTGGATTCGGAGAACGATGGTTTGGAATATTAAAACAATGGATCTGAATCTGAGAACGATAGATTGGAATATTACAACAATGGATCAGAGACTGAGAATGATAGATTGGAATATTACAACAATGGATCAGAATCTCTGAACGATAGATTGGAATATGACAACTTTGGATCGGAATCTGAGAACGATAGATTGGAATATTACAACAATGGATCAGAATGTGAGAACGTTAGATTGGAATATGACAACAATGGATCAGAATCTCTGAACGATAGATTGGAATATGACAACTTTGGATCGGAATCTGAGATCGATAGATTGGAATATTACAACAATGGATCAGAATCTGAGAACAATAGTTTGGAAAATTACAACAATGGATCAGAATCTCTGAACGATAGATTGGAATATTACAACAATGGTCAGAATCTGAGAACATTAGATTGGAAAATTACAACAATGGATCAGAATCTCTGAACGATAGATTGGAATATTACAACAATGGTCAGAATCTGTGTACGATAGATTGGAATATTACAACAATGGATCAGAATCTGAGAACGATTGATTGGAATATTACAACAATGGATCAGAATCAGAGAACAATAGATTGGAATATTGCAACAATGGATCTGAATCTGAGAACGATAGATTGGAATATTACAACAATGGATCAGAATCAGAGAACAATAGATTGGAATATTGCAACAATGGATCTGAATCTGAGAACGATAGATTGGAATATTACAACAATGGATCAGAATCAGAGAACAATAGTTTGGAATATTACAACAATAGATCAGAATGTGAGAACGATATATTGGAATATTACAACAATGGATCAGAATCTGAGAATGATAGATTGGAATATTACAATAATGGATCAGAATCTGAGAACGATAGATTGGAATATTAGAACAATGGATCAGATTCAGAGAACAATAGTTTGGAATATTACAACAATAGATCAGAATGTGAGAACGATATATTGGAATAATACAACAATGGATCGGAATCTGAGATCGATAGATTGGAATATTACAATAATGGATCAGAATCTGAGACCGATAGATTGGAATATTACAACAATGTATCAGAAACTGAGAACGATAGATTGGAATATTACAACAATGGATCAGATTCAGAGAACAATAGTTTGGAATATTACAACAATAGATCAGAATGTGAGAACGATATATTGGAATAATACAACAATGGATCGGAATCTGAGAATGATAGATTGGAATATTACAACAATGGATCAGAATGTCAGAACGATAGATTGGAATATTACAACAATGGTCAGAATCTGAGTTCGATAGATTGGAATATTACAATAATGGATCAGAATCTGAGAAAGATAGATTGGAATATTACAACAATGGATCAGAATCTGAGAAAGATAGGTTGGAATATTACAACAATGGATCAGATTCAGAGAACAATAGTTTGGAATATTACAACAATAGATCAGAATGTCAGAACGATAGATTGGAATATTACAACAATGGATCAGAATCTGAGAATGATAGATTGGAATATTACAACAATGGATCAGAATCTGAGAATGATAGATTGGAATATTACAATAATGGATCTGAATCGGAGAACGATAGATTGTAATATTACAACAATGGATCGGAATCTGAGAACGGTAGATTGGAATATTACAACATTGGATCAGAATCTGAGAATGATAGATTGGAATATTACAATAATGGATCTGAATCGGAGAACGATAGATTGTAATATTACAACAATGGATCGGAATCTGAGAACGGTAGATTGGAATATTACAACAATGGATCCGAATCTGAGAATGATAGATTTGAATATTACAACAATGGATCTGAATCTGAGATCGATAGATTGGAATATTACAACAATGGATCAGAATCTGAGAATGATAGATTTGAATATTAAAAGAATGGATCAGATTCTCTGAACGACAGATTGGAATTTTACAATTGATCTGAATCTATGAACGGTCAATTGGATTATTACAACTTTGGATCGGAATCTGAGTACGATAGGTTGGAATATTACAACAATGGATCAGAATCTGAGAACAATACATTGTAATATATACAACAAAGGATTGGATTCTGAGAACGATGGTTTGGAATATTAAAACAATGGATTGGAATCTGAGAACGATAGATTGGAATATTACAACAATGGTCAGAATCTGAGAACATTAGATTGGAATATTACAACAATGGATCAGAATCTCTGAACGATAGATTGGAATATTACAACAATGGATCAGAATCTCTGAATGATAGATTGGAATATTACAACAATGGATCAGAATCTGAGAATGATAGATTGGAATATTACAACAATGGATCAGAATCTGAGAATGATAGGTTGGAATATTACAACAATGGATCAGAATCTGAGAACGATACATTAGAATATTAAAACAAAGGATTGGATTCGGAGAACGATGGTTTGGAATATTAAAACAATGGATCTGAATCTGAGAACGATAGATTGGAATATTACAACAATGGATCAGAGACTGAGAATGATAGATTGGAATATTACAACAATGGATCAGAGACTGAGAACAATAGTTTGGAATATTACAACAATGGATCAGAATGTCAGAACGATAGATTGGAATATTACAACAATGGATCAGAATCTGAGAACGATAGATTGGAATATTACAACAATGGATCAGAATGTGAGAACGTTAGATTGGAATATGACAACAATGGATCAGAATCTCTGAACGATAGATTGGAATATGACAACTTTGGATCGGAATCTGAGAACGATAGATTGGAATATTACAACAATGGATCAGAGACTGAGAACAATAGTTTGGAATATTACAACAATGGATCAGAATGTCAGAACGATAGATTGGAATATTACAACAATGGATCAGAATCTGAGAACGATAGATTGGAATATTACAACAATGGATCAGAATGTGAGAACGTTAGATTGGAATATGACAACAATGGATCAGAATCTCTGAACGATAGATTGGAATATGACAACTTTGGATCGGAATCTGAGAACGATAGATTGGAATATTACAACAATGGATCAGAATGTGAGAACGTTAGATTGGAATATGACAACAATGGATCAGAATCTCTGAACGATAGATTGGAATATGACAACTTTGGATCGGAATCTGAGATCGATAGATTGGAATATTACAACAATGGATCAGAATCTGAGAACAATAGTTTGGAAAATTACAACAATGGATCAGAATCTCTGAACGATAGATTGGAATATTACAACAATGGTCAGAATCTGAGAACATTAGATTGGAAAATTACAACAATGGATCAGAATCTCTGAACGATAGATTGGAATATTACAACAATGGTCAGAATCTGAGAACGATAGATTGGAATATTACAACAATGGATCAGAATGTGAGAACGATAGATTGGAATATTACAACAATGGATCAGAATCTCTGAACAATAGATTGTAATATTACAACAAGGGATCAGAATCTGAGAACGATAGATTGGAATATTACAACAATGGATCAGAATCTCTGAACAATAGATTGTAATATTATAACAATGGATCAGAAACTGAGAACAATAGATTGGAATATTATAACAATGGATCAGAATCTGAGAATGATAGATTGGAATATTACAAGAATGGATCAGAATCTCTGAACGACAGATTGGAATTTTACAAATATTGATCAGAATCTATGAACGGTCAATTGGATTATTACAACTTTGGATGGGAATCTGAGTACGATAGGCTGGAATATTACAACAATGGATCAGAATCTGTGTACGATAGATTGGAATATTACAACAATGGATCAGAATCTGAGAACGATTGATTGGAATATTACAACAATGGATCAGAATCAGAGAACAATAGATTGGAATATTGCAACAATGGATCTGAATCTGAGAACGATAGATTGGAATATTACAACAATGGATCAGAATCAGAGAACAATAGTTTGGAATATTACAACAATAGATCAGAATGTGAGAACGATATATTGGAATATTACAACAATGGATCAGAATCTGAGAATGATAGATTGGAATATTACAACAATGGATCAGAATCTGAGAATGATAGATTGGAATATTACAACAATGGATCAGAATCTGAGAATGATAGATTGGAATATTACAACAATGGATCAGAATCTGAGAATGATAGATTGGAATATTACAACAATGGATCAGAATCTGAGAACGATAGATTGGAATATTACAACAATGGATCAGAATCTGAGAACGATAGATTGGAATATTACAACAATGGATCAGAATCTGAGAATGATAGATTGGAATATTACAACAATGGATCAGAATCTGAGAATGATAGATTGGAATATTACAACAATGGATCCGAATCTGAGAATGATAGATTGGAATATTACAACAATGGATCAGAATCTGAGAATGATAGATTGGAATATTACAACAATGGATCAGAATCTGAGAATGATAGATTGGAATATTACAACAATGGATCCGAATCTGAGAATGATAGATTGGAATATTACAACAATGGATCAGAATCTGAGAATGATAGATTGGAATATTACAACAATGGATCAGAATCTGAGAATGATAGATTGGAATATTACAACAATGGATCAGAATCTGAGAACGATAGATTGGAATATTACAACAATGGATCAGAATCTGAGAACGATAGATTGGAATATTACAACAATGGATCAGAATCTGAGAATGATAGATTGGAATATTACAACAATGGATCAGAATCTGAGAATGATAGATTGGAATATTACAACAAGGGATCAGAATCTGAGAACGATAGATTGGAATATTACAACAATGGATCAGAATCTGAGAATGATAGATTGGAATATTACAACAATGGATCAGAATCTGAGAATGATAGATTGGAATATTACAACAATGGATCAGAATCTGAGAACGATAGATTGGAATATTACAACAATGGATCAGAATCTCAGAACGATAGATTGGAATATTACAACAATGGATCAGAATCTGAGAATGATAGATTTGAATATTACAAGAATGGATCAGATTCTCTGAACGACAGATTGCAATTTTACAACAATTGATCAGAATCTATGAACGGTCAATTGGATTATTACAACTTTGGATCAGAATCTGAGAACGATACATTAGAATATTAAAACAAAGGATTGGATTCGGAGAACGATAGTTTGGAATATTAAAACAATGGATCAGAATCTGAGAACGATAGATTGGAATATTACAACTATGGTTCAGAATCTGAGAAGGATAGATTGGAATATTACAATAATGGATCAGAATCTGAGAATGATAGATTGGAATATTACAATAATGGATCAGAATCTGAGAATGATAGATTGGAATATTACAACAATGTATCAGAAACTGAGAATGATAGATTGGAATATTACAACAAGGGATCAGAATCTGAGAATGATAGATTGGAATATTACAATAATGGATCAGAATCTGAGAATGATAGATTGGAATATTACAATAATGGATCAGAATCTGAGAATGATAGATTGGAATATTACAACAATGTATCAGAAACTGAGAACGATAGATTGGAATATTACAACAATGGATCAGAATCTGAGAACGATAGATTGGAATATTACAACAATGGATCTGAATCTGAGAATGATAGATTGGAATATTACAATAATGGATCAGAAACTGAGAATGATAGATTGGAATATTACAATAATGGATCAGAATCTGAGAACGATAGATTGGAATATTACAACAATGGATCAGATTCAGAGAACAATAGTTTGGAATATTACAACAATAGATCAGAATATGAGAACGATATATTGGAATATTACAACAATGGATCAGAATCTGAGTACGATAGGTTGGAATATTACAATAATGGATCAGAATCTGAGAACGATACATTAGAATATTAAAACAAAGGATCAGAATTTGAGAACGATAGATTGGAATTTTACAACAATGGATCAGAATCTTTGAACGATAGATTGGAATATTACAACAAGGGATCAGAATCTGAGAATGATAGATTGGAATATTACAACATTGGATCTGAATCTTTGAACGATAGATTGGAATATTACAACACTGGATCAGAATCTGAGAATGATAGATTGGAAAATTAGAAAAATGGATCAGAATGTGAGAACGATAGATTGTAATATTACAACAAGGGATCAGAATCTGAGAATGATAGATTGGAATATTACAACATTGGATCTGAATCTGAGAACGATAGATTGGAATATTACAACACTGGATCAGAATCTGAGAACGATAGATTGGAATATTACAACAATGGATCTGAATCTGAGAACGATAGATTGGAATATTACAACAATGGATCAGAATCTGAGAACGATAGATTGGAATATTACAACAATGGATCTGAATCTGAGAACGATAGATTGGAATATTACAACAATGGATCTGAATCTGAGAATGATAGATTGGAATATTACAACTTTGGTTCAGAATCTGAGAACGGTCGATTGGAATATTAAAATTATGGATTGAAATCTGAGAACGATAGATTGGAATATTAAAACTATGTTTCAAAATCTCAGAACGATAGATTGGAATATTACAACCATAGATTAGGATCTGAGAATGATAGATTGGGATATTACAACAATGGATCGGAATCTGAGAACGATAGATTGGAATATTACAACTACGGATCAGAAACTGAGAACGATAGATTGGAATATTACAACACTGGATCAGAATGTGAGAATGATAGATTGGAATATTACAACAAGGGGTCAGAATCTGAGAATGATAGATTGGAATATTACAACATTGGATCTGAATCTGAGAACGATAGATTGGAATATTACAACACTGGATCAGAATCTGAGAACGATAGATTGGAATATTACAAATTTGGTTCAGAATCTGAGAATGGTCGATTGGAATATTAAAATTATGGATCGATATCTGAGAACGATAGATTGGAATATTAAAATTATGTTTCAAAATCTCAGAACGATAGATTGGAATATTACAACCATAGATTAGGATCTGAGAATGATAGATTGGGATATTACAACAATGGCTCGGAATCTGAGAACGATAGATTGGAATATTACAAAACTGGATCAGAATGTGAGAATGATAGATTGGAATATTGCAACTTTGGATCAGAATGTGAGAATGTTAGATTGGAATATTACAACAATGGATCAGAATGTGAGAATGATAGTTTGGAATATTGCAACTTTGGATCAGAATCTGAGAACTGTCGATTGGAATATTAAAATTATGTTTCAAAATCTCAGAATGATAAATTGTCATATTGCAACTATGGATTAGAATCTGAGAACGACAGATTGCAATATTACAACTATGGATTAGAATCTGAGAATAATAGATTGGAATATTAAAACAATTGATCAGAATCTGAGATCGATAGATTGGAATATTCCAACAATGGATCTGAATCTGAGAACGATAGATTCGAATATTACAAGAATGGATCAGATTCTCTGAATGACAGATTGGAATATTACAACAATGGATCAGAATGTGAGAACGATAGATTGGAATATTACAACAATGGTCAGAATCTGAGAACAATAGATTGGAATATTACAACAAGGGATCAGAATCTGAGAACGATAGATTGGAATATTACAACAATGGATCAGAATCTGAGAACGATAGATTGGAATATTACAACTATGGATCAGAATCTGAGAATGATAGATTGGAATATTACAACAATGGATCAGAATCTGAGAACGATAGATTGGAATATTACAACTATGGATCAGAATCTGAGAACGATAGATTGGAATATTACAACAATGGATCAGAATGTGAGAACGATAGATTGGAATATTACAACAATGGATCAGAATCTCTGAACGATAGATTGGAATATGACAACTTTGGATCGGAATGTGAGAACGATAGATTGTAATATTACAACAATGGATCTGAATCTGAGAATGATAGATTGGAATATTACAACTATGGATCAGAATCTGAGAATGATAGATTGGAATATCAGAACAATGGATCAGAATCTGAGAACGATAGATTGGAATATTACAACAATGGATCAGAATGTGAGAACGATAGATTGGAATATTACAACAATGGATCAGAATCTCTGAACGATAGATTGGAATATGACAACTTTGGATCGGAATGTGAGAACGATAGATTGTAATATTACAACAATGGATCTGAATCTGAGAATGATAGATTGGAATATTACAACAATGGATCAGAATCTGAGAACGATAGATTGGAAATTTACAACAATGGATCAGAATGTGAGAACGATAGATTGTAATATTACAACAATGGATCGGAATCTGAGAACGATAGATTGTAATATTACAACAAGGGATCAGAATCTGAGAATGATAGATTGGAATATTACAACAATGGATCTGAATCTGAGAACAATAGATTGGAATGTTACAACTTTGGTTCAGAATCTGAGAACGGTCGATTGGGATATTACAACTATGATTCAGAAAATGAGAAGGATATATTTGAATATTACAACTACGGATCAGAATCTGAGAACGATAGCTTGGAACATTACAACTATGGATTAGAGTCTGAGAACGATAGATTGGAATATTATAACAATGGATCAGAATGTGAGAACAATAGATTGGAATATTACAACAATGGATAAGAATCTGAGAACAATAGATTGGAATATTACAACATTGTATCGGATTCTGAGAATGATAGATTGGAATATTACAACTATGGATCAGAATCTGAGAACGATAGATTGGAATATTACAACAATGGATAAGAATCTGAGAACGATAGATTGGAATATTACAACAATGGATCAGAATCTGAGAACGATAGATTGGAATATGACAACTTTGGATCGGAATGTGAGAACGATAGATTGGAATTTTACAACAATGAATTGGAATCTGAGAACGATAGATTGGAATATTACAACAATGGATCAGAATCTGAGAACGATAGATTGGAATATTACAACTATGGATCAGAATCTGAGAATGATAGATTGGAATATTACAACAATGGATCAGAATCTGAGAACGATAGATTGGAATATTACAACTATGGATCAGAATCTGAGAATGATAGATTGGAATATCAGAACAATGGATCAGAATCTGAGAACGATAGATTGGAATATTACAACAATGGATCAGAATGTGAGAACGATAGATTGGAATATTACAACAATGGATCAGAATCTCTGAACGATAGATTGGAATATGACAACTTTGGATCGGAATGTGAGAACGATAGATTGTAATATTACAACAATGGATCTGAATCTGAGAATGATAGATTGGAATATTACAACTATGGATCAGAATCTGAGAATGATAGATTGGAATATCAGAACAATGGATCAGAATCTGAGAACGATAGATTGGAATATTACAACAATGGATCAGAATGTGAGAACGATAGATTGGAATATTACAACAATGGATCAGAATCTCTGAACGATAGATTGGAATATGACAACTTTGGATCGGAATGTGAGAACGATAGATTGTAATATTACAACAATGGATCTGAATCTGAGAATGATAGATTGGAATATTACAACAATGGATCAGAATCTGAGAACGATAGATTGGAAATTTACAACAATGGATCAGAATGTGAGAACGATAGATTGTAATATTACAACAATGGATCGGAATCTGAGAACGATAGATTGTAATATTACAACAAGGGATCAGAATCTGAGAATGATAGATTGGAATATTACAACAATGGATCTGAATCTGAGAACAATAGATTGGAATGTTACAACTTTGGTTCAGAATCTGAGAACGGTCGATTGGGATATTACAACTATGATTCAGAAAATGAGAAGGATATATTTGAATATTACAACTACGGATCAGAATCTGAGAACGATAGCTTGGAACATTACAACTATGGATTAGAGTCTGAGAACGATAGATTGGAATATTATAACAATGGATCAGAATGTGAGAACAATAGATTGGAATATTACAACAATGGATAAGAATCTGAGAACAATAGATTGGAATATTACAACATTGTATCGGATTCTGAGAATGATAGATTGGAATATTACAACTATGGATCAGAATCTGAGAACGATAGATTGGAATATTACAACAATGGATAAGAATCTGAGAACAATAGATTGGAATATTACAACATTGTATCGGATTCTGAGAATGATAGATTGGAATATTACAACTATGGATCAGAATCTGAGAACGATAGATTGGAATATTACAACAATGGATAAGAATCTGAGAACGATAGATTGGAATATTACAACATTGTATCGGATTCTGAGAATGATAGATTGGAATATTGCAACATTGTATCGGATTCTGAGAATGATAGATTGGAATATTACAACTATGGATCAGAATGTGAGAACGATAGATTGGAATATTACAACAATGGATCAGAATCTGAGAACGATAGATTGGAATATTACAACTATGGATCAGAATCTGAGAACGATAGATTGGAATATTACAACAATGGATAAGAATCTGAGAACGATAGATTGGAATATTACAACATTGTATCGGATTCTGAGAATGATAGATTGGAATATTGCAACATTGTATCGGATTCTGAGAATGATAGATTGGAATATTACAACAATGGATAAGAATCTGAGAACGATAGATTGGAATATTACAACATTGTATCGGATTCTGAGAATGTTAGATTGGAATATTACAACAATGGATCCGAATCTGAGATCGATAGATTGGAATATTACAGCAATGGAACAGAATCTGAGAACGATCGATTGGAATATTACAACAATGGTCAGGTATTTCCCCTGGGTGTATTACATGCTGGATGAATCTTTTCATTTTATCCCATTATCTTTATCAGCGCGGATGTTATACATACTTCAGAGAGTTGAAGCCCACTATTATCCTCTCCTTGCTGCTATTTGTGTTCCTCGTAAGTCTCTCCATCGGTCTATTAGCTCCTCTAATCAATGTTGACTCTTTTAGTGTTCCTAAACGTAAAACAGAAAATGCTGGAAAAGCTCAGCCTGTCTGACAGCGTCTGTGAAGATGAGTCATTCGGACTCAAAATGTTAACTCTGTTTTTCCCTCCACAGATGCTGTCAGACCCACTAAATGCTTCCAGCATTTACTGTTTTTGTTTCAGATTTCCCGGATCTGCAGTATTTTGCTTTAATCCTATTCCTGCTCCCACTATTGTCTGCCTCATCCCTGTGGTTGCTAGTGCCCCTCATCAACAGTCAAACATGTAGCAGATTGTTTGAAGCCTCATCAGCCTATTGGAGCCTGGAACTTAAGATAAATCTGCCTCTACAACCTAGGGTCACTGGAGGTGATCGGGAGCCGGGATTTGAACTAACATCCACCAACCCCTGAACCACCTTCCCCCATAAAACCCCACCTCCCCATTGCCTAACTCAGGGGCACATTCCAATGAGCTGCAATTCCTCATGTGTTATTGCATCCTACAGATTGTATTTTATTTGATATTTAGTTTAATTCTATGGTCATCCCTGCCTCCTGTTGGAAACCCTGTCATAGGAACAATAGTTTCCCTACAAAACTGATTAGAGTAGTGCATTTGGATTTGTCAGCATGCACTCAGCCCAACTAGCAGCCTTTTCCCAGTTTGATGTATGATTTAACTCAATGTCTCCCTTTCTGGCAGTTAACTCAATGACGATTGGCAACCTGACTCAGGGAAAGTGTGGTCTCTCCGATTGTGTTGCTGGCTACCTGGTAGCCATGGCAGCAGCAGACCTTCTGGTCGTTATCTTTGACCTGATGTTGAGATTCTTTCCGATTCTTTCTGTTGCTCAGTTTCATTTCCTGCTGAATACCCCCATGTGTAATAACCACGCAGCCCTACTCTACGCAGTCACCGACTGTTTCGTCTGGTTCACCGTCACTTTCACCTTTGATCAACTTGTTGCCAGAAGCTGAAAAGTAAATATTGCACCAAGAGAACGGTGGCTGTGGTTCTGGGGACAATGACTACGCTGAGCGGGTTGAAGAATATTTTCTGGTATTTTATGTTAAAACCTCACTATCAGCCTCAGAATATGCCCTGGTTTTGTCAGGCGTATGGTGAGATTCTGGAATCAAAATTCTGGGTCGTAATTGAGTTCCTGTATCACATTCTGACCCCCCACCCCCACAACCTGTGTCCCATTTGTCGTGATCCTGCTGTTCAATGTTCTCACCGTCAGACACATCTTAGTGAACAGCAGAGTCCGCAGGAGACTCTGGGCTCCCAGCAGTGGGGAGAACCCTGGAGACCCGGAGATGGAGAGTCAAAGGAAATCAGCCCATCGAGTCTGCGCCGACATGTGAGAAACCCCTGACCTACCTCCCTAACCCCATTGACCGGCACTCGGCTCCATAGCCATGAATGTTATGAGGTGCCGAGTGCTCATCCAGGTACTTTTTAAAGGATGTGAGGCTAACCCACCTCCATCACCCTCCCAGGCAGCGCATTCCAGACCCTCACCACCCTCTGGGTAAAAAAGTTCCTCCTCATATACCCCCCTAAACCTCCTGCCCCCTCACCTTGAACTTATACCCACCTCGTGACTGACCCGTCAACTGAGGGGGAAACAGCTGCTCCCTATCCACCCTGTCCATGCCCCCTCATAATCTTGTCCACCTCGATCAGGGTCGCCCCTCAGTCTTCTCTGCTCCAATGAAAACAACCCAAGTCTGTCCAAACCTCTCTTCGTAACTTAAATGTTTCATCCCAGGCAACATCCTGGTGAATCTCCTCTCACCCCCTCCAGTGCAACCACATCCTTCCTATAATGTGGGGTCCAGAACTGCACACAGTACTCCAGCTGTGGCCTCACCAAGGGTCTATACAACTCCAACATGACCTCCCTACTTTTGTAATCTATGCCTCGATTGATAAAGTCAAGCGTCCCATATGCCTTTTTCACCACCCCACTAACAAGCCCCTCCGCTTTCAGAGATCTATGGACACACACACGCCAAGGTCCCTTTGTTCCTCAGAACTTCCTAGTGACCTGGAGATGGAGAGTTGAAGGAAATCCATCATTTTGCTGTTTGTCATCTCGGGAAGTTTCATCTTGTTATGGTCAATGTTAATGCCGATTTCCAGAAATACCGGCCTGATATTTTTTATGGATGTCTCTACAGACCTACCCGATCTTGTGCAAGAGTTGGGCTACATACTGCAGCCCTTGACATGCTACATCAATACCTTAATTTACGCGTAGACCCAGTCCAAGTTCAGGGAGCAGATCAGGAGTGCGCTGCAATATCCCTTTGCTCCGAAATTCATTCAACGATGAGAGGCAGTGAGGAACGATCAACATCAGAAACCCAGTCCCGCCTGAGATTCCGTCTCAACCCCCTCTTCCCCCCACTAACCCCCACCCCCCGGGGGTCTGTGACGCTGACCGCCAGGATCCGGTTGGTGTGTGCGGCTGTGTACACACGGCGCCCTGCTCTGACGTGGAGTCGTCCCGTGCAATGAGCCTCCCGGAGTGAAACAGCGCCCGGTGGGAGTGCTGAGGGAGTGCCGCACTGTCGGAGGGTCAGTGCTGAGGGAGAGCTGCACTGTGGGAGGGTCAGTACTGAGGCAGCGCCGCACTGTCGGAGGGTCAGTGCTGAGGGAGCGCCGCACTGTCGGAGGGTCAGTGCTGAGGGAGCGCCGCACTGTGCGATGGTCAGTGCTGAGGGAGAGCCGCACTGTCGGAGGGTCAGTACTGAGGGAGCGCCGCACTGTCGGAGGGTCAGTGCCGAGGGAGAGCCGCACTGTCGGAGGGTCAGTGCTGAGGGAGAGCCGCACTGTGGGAGGGTCAGTGCTGAGGGAGCGCTGTACTGTGGGAGGGTCAGTGCTGAGGGAGCGCCGCACTGTGGGAGGGTCACTGCTGAGGGAGCGCTGTACTGTGGGAGGGTCAGTGCTGAGCGAGAGCCGCACTGTCGGAGATCAGTGCTGAGGGAGCGCTGCACTGTCGGAGGGTCAGTGCTGAGGGAGTGCCGCACTGTCGGAGGGTCAGTGCTGAGGGAGAGCTGCACTGTGGGAGGGTCAGTACTGAGGCAGCGCTGCACTGTCGGAGGGTCAGTGCTGAGGGAGCGCTGTACTGTGGGAGGGTCAGTGCTGAGGGAGCGCCGCACTGTGGGAGGGTCACTGCTGAGGGAGCGCTGTACTGTGGGAGGGTCAGTGCTGAGCGAGAGCCGCACTGTCGGAGATCAGTGCTGAGGGAGCGCTGCACTGTCGGAGGGTCAGTGCTGAGGGAGTGCCGCACTGTCGGAGGGTCAGTGCTGAGGGAGAGCTGCACTGTGGGAGGGTCAGTACTGAGGCAGCGCTGCACTGTCGGAGGGTCAGTGCTGAGGGAGCGCCGCACTGTCGGAGGGTCAGTGCTGAGGGAGCGCCGCACTGTGCGATGGTCAGTGCTGAGGGAGAGCCGCACTGTCGGAGGGTCAGTACTGAGGGAGCGCCGCACTGTCGGAGGGTCAGTGCCGAGGGAGACCCGCACTGTCGGAGGGTCAGTGCTGAGGGAGAGCCGCACTGTGGGAGGGTCAGTGCTGAGGGAGCGCTGTAATGTGGGAGGGTCAGTGCTGAGGGAGCGCCGCACTGTGGGAGGGTCACTGCTGAGGGAGCGCTGTACTGTGGGAGGGTCAGTGCTGAGCGAGAGCCGCACTGTCGGAGGTCAGTGCTGAGGGAGCGCCGCACTGTCGGAGGGTCAGTGCTGAGGGAGCGCCGCACTGTGGGTTGGTCAGTGCTGAGGGAGTGCTGCACTGTCGGAGGGTCAGTGCTGAGGGAGAGCCGCACTGTGGGAGGATCAGTGCTGAGGGAGCGTCACACTGTGGGAGGGTCAGTACTGAGGGAGAGCCGCACTGTTGGAGGGTCAGTACTCAGGGAGCGCAGCACTGTCGGAGGGTCAGTACTGAGGGAGCGCCGCACTGTCGGAGGGTCAGTGCTGAGTGAGTGCCGCACTGTCGGAGGGTCAGTGCTGAGGGAGAGCCGTACTGTGGGAGGGTCAGTACTGAGGCAGCGCCGCACTGTCGGATGGTCAGTGCTGAGGGAGAGCCGCACTGTCGAAGGGTCAGTGATGAGGGAGAGCCGCACTGTGGGATGGTCAGTGCTGAGGGAGTGCTGCACTGTCGGAGCGTCAGTACTGAGAGAGAGCCGCACTGTGGGAGGGTCAGCGCTGAGGGAGCGTCACACTGTCGGAGGGTCAGTACTGAGGGAGCGCCGCACTGTCGGAGGGTCAGTGCCGAGGGAGAGCCGCACTGTCGGAGGGTCAGTGCTGAGGGAGAGCCGCACTGTGGGAGGGTCAGTGCTGAGGGAGCGTCGCACTGTGGGAGGGTCAGTGCTGAGGGAGAGCCGCACTGTCGGAGGGTCAGTGCTGAGGGAGAGCCGCACTGTCGGAGGGTCAGTGCTGAGCGAGCGCCGCTCTGTGGGAGGGTCAGTGCTGAGGGAGTGCCGCACTGTCGGAGGGTCAGTACTGAGAGAGAGCCGCACTGTGGGAGGGTCAGCGCTGAGGGAGCGTCACACTGTCGGAGGGTCAGTACTGAGGGAGCGCCGCACTGTCGGAGGGTCAGTGCCGAGGGAGAGCCGCACTGTCGGAGGGTCAGTGCTGAGGGAGAGCCGCACTGTGGGAGGGTCAGTGCTGAGGGAGCGTCGCACTGTGGGAGGGTCAGTGCTGAGGGAGAGCCGCACTGTCGGAGGGTCAGTGCTGAGGGAGAGCCGCACTGTCGGAGGGTCAGTGCTGAGCGAGCGCCGCTCTGTGGGAGGGTCAGTGCTGAGGGAGTGCCGCACTGTCGGAGGGTCAGTGCCGAGGGAGAGCCGCACTGTCGGAGGTTCAGTGCTGAGGGAGAGCCGCACTGTCGGAGGGTCAGAGCTGATGGAGAGTCACACTGTTCGGCTTCATAAACAAAAAGAGTCCCACTGCCCCACTCTCTCCCCATAGCCCTGTATCAATCCCCAAACTAATCCCACTGCCCCGCCCTCTCCCCAAAGGCCTGTATCAATCCCCAGATTAATCCCTCTCTCCCGCTCTCTCTCCATATCCCTGTATCACTCACACAACTGATCCCACTGCCCCGCTCTCTCCCCATAGCCCTGCATCAATCCCAAACCAATCCCACTGTCCTGATCTCTCCACATAGCCCTGTATCAATCCGCATACTAATCCCACTGCCCCACTCTCTCCCCATTGCCCAGTATCAATCCCCAAACTAATCCCACTGCCCCGCTCTCTCCCCATTGACCTGTATCAATCCCCAAACTAATCCCACTGCCTCGCTCTCTCCCCATAGACCTGTATCAATCCAATATCTAATCCCACTGCTCCACTCTCTCTCCATAGCTCAATCCCCAAACTAATCCAACTGCCCCACTCTCTCCCCCATTGCCCTGTATCAATACCCAAATTAATCCCACTGCCCCGCTCTCTCCCCATAGCGCTGTATCAATCCCCAAACTAATCCCACTGCCCCACTCTCTCCCCCATAGCCCTGTATCAATCCCCAAACTAATCCCACTGCCCCGCTCTCTCCCCAAAGCCCTGTATCAATCTCCAAACTAATCTCACTGCCCCGCTCTCTCCCCGTAGCCCTGTATCAATCTACAATGTAATCTCACTGCCCCGCTCTCTCCCCAAAGCCCTGTATCAATCCCCAAACTAATCCCACTGCCCTGCTCTCACCCCATAGCACAGTATCAATACCCAAACTAATCCCGCTGTGCCGCTCTCTCCCTATAGCCCTGTATCAATCCCAAACTAACCCCACTGCCCCACTCTCTCACCATAACCCTGTATCAATCCCCAAACTAATCCCACTGCCCCGCTCTCTCCCCATAGCCCTGTATCAATCCCCAACCTAATCCCACTGCCCCACTCTCTCCCCATAGCCCTGTATCAATCCCCAAACTAACCCCACTGCCCCACTCTCTCACCATAGACCTGTATCAAACCACAAACTAATCCCAGTGCCCGTCCCTCTCCCCAAAGCCCTGTATCAATCCCCAACTAATCCCACTGCCCCGCTTTCACCCCATAGCACGGTATCAATTCCCAAACTTATCCCACTGTGCCGCTCTCTCCCTATAGCCCTGTATCAATCCCAAACTAATCCCACTGCGCCGCTCTCTCCCCATAGCCCTGTATCAATCCCCAAACTAATCCCACTGCCCTGCTCTCTCCCCATAGTCCTGTATCAATACCCAAACTAATCACACTGACCCACTCTGACCCCCTAGACCTGTATCAATCCGCAAATTAATCCCACTGCCGCACTCTATCCCCACAGCCCTGTATCAATCCCCAAACTAATCCTTCTGCCCCGCTCTCTCCCCATAGACCTGTATCAATCCCCAAACTAATCCCTCTGCCCCGCTCTCTCCCCATAGCCCTGTATCAGTCCCAAACTAATCCCACTGCCCTGCTCTCTCCCATTTGCCCTGTATCAAAACCAAACTAATCCCACTGTCCCACTCTCTACACATAGCCTTGTATCAATCACCAAACGAACCCCAATGCCGTGCTCTCTCCCCATAGACCTGTATCAAATCCCAAACTAATCCCATGCCCCACTCTCCCTCCGTAGCCCTGTATCAATCCCCAAATTAATCCCACTGTCCCGCTTTCTCTCTACAGCCCTGTATCAATCCCAAACTAATCCCACAGCCCGACTCTCTCCACATAGCCCTGTATCAATTCCCAAACAAATCCCACTGCACCAGTCTCTCTCCATAGCCCTGTATCAATCCCCAAACTAATCCCACAGTCCTGCTCTCTCCCTATAGCCCTGTATCAATCCCAAACTAACCCCACTGCCCCGCACTCTTCCCATAGCCCTGTATCAATCCCCAAACTAATCACACCAGCCCGCTCGCACTGTATCAATCCCCAAAATATTCCCACTGTCCCGCTCTCTCCCCATAGCCCTGTATCAAGCCCAAGCTAATCTCACTGCCCCGCTCTCCCCATAGCCCTGTATCAATCCCCAAACTAATCCCAATGCCCCGCTATCTCCCCATAGCTCTATATCAATCCCAATCATATCCCACTGCCCTGCTCTCTCCCTAAAGCCCTGTATCAATACCAAACTAATCCCACTGCCCCACACTCTCCCCATAGCCCTGTAGCATTCGCCAAACTAATCCCACTTTCCCACTCTCCCCCCATAGCCCTGTGTAAATCCGCAAACTAATCCCACTGCCCCACTCTCCACCCATAGCCCTTTATCAATCACCAAACTAATCCCACTGCCCCGGTCTCTCCCCCATAGCCCTGTATCATTCCCCAAACTAATCCCGCTGCCCCGCTCTCTCCCCATAGCACTCTATCAATCCGCAAGCTAATCACACTGCCCCGCTCTCTCTCCACAGCACTGTATCAATCCCCAAACTAATCCCTCTCTCCCGCTCTCTCTCCATATCCCTGTATCAATCACACAACTGATCCCACTGTCCCGCTCTCTCCCCATAGCCCTGCATCAATCCCAAACCAGTCCCACTGTCCTGATCTCTCCCCATAGCCCGGTATCAATCCGCATACTAATCCCACTGCCTCACTCTCTCCCCATAGCCCTGTATCAATCTCCAAACTAATCCCACTGCCCTGGTCTCTCCCCAAAGCCCTGTATCAATCCCCAAACTAATCCCACTGCCCCGCTCTCAACCCATAGCACAGTATCAAATCCCAAACTAATCCCACTGTGCCGCTCTCTCCCTATAGCACTTTATCAATCCCAATTTAACCCCACTGCCCCACTCTCTCCCCATAGCCCTGTATCAAACTTCAAACAAATCCCACTACCGCACTCTCTCACCATAGCCCTGTATCAATCCCCAATCTATTCACACCGCCCCGCTCTCTCCCCATAGCCCTGTATCAATCCCCAAAATAATCCCACTGTCCCGCTCTCTCCCAATAGCCCTGTATCAATCCCCAAACTAATCCAACTGCCTCGCTCTCTCCCCATAGCCCTGTATCAATCTCCAAACTAATCCCACTGCCCCACTCTCTCCCCATAGCCCTGTATCAAACCACAAACTAATCCCAGTGGCCGCCCTCTCCCCAAAGCACTGTATAAATCCCGAAACTAATCCCACTACCCGGCTCTCACCCCATAGCACTGTGTCAATCCCCGAACTAATTCCACTGCACCACTCTCTCCCCATAGACCTGTAACAATCCCCAAACTAATCCCACTGTCCCACTCTCTCCTCATAGCCCTCTATCAATCCCAATGTAATCCCAGTGTCCCGCTCTGTCCCCATAGACCTGTATCAATACCCAAACTAATCCCACAGCCACACTCTCTCACCATAGCCCTGTATCAATCCCAATCTAATCCCACTGCGCCGCTCTCTCCCCATAGCCCTGTATCAATCCCCAAACTAATCCCACTGCCCTGCTCTCTCCCCATAGTCCTGTATCAATACCCAAACTAATCACACTGACCCACTCTGACTCCCTAGACCTGTATCAATCCGCAAATTAATCCCACTGCCGCACTCTATCCCCACAGCCCTGTATCAATCCCCAAACTAATCCTTCTGCCCCGCTCTCTCCCCATAGACCTGTATCAATCCCCAAACTAATCCCTCTGCCCCGCTCTCTCCCCATAGCCCTGTATCAGTCCCAAACTAATCCCACTGCCCTGCTCTCTCCCATTTGCCCTGTATCAAAACCAAACTAATCCCACTGTCCCACTCTCTACACATAGCCTTGTATCAATCACCAAACGAACCCCAATGCCGTGCTCTCTCCCCATAGACCTGTATCAAATCCCAAACTAATCCCATGCCCCACTCTCCCTCCATAGCCCTGTATCAATCCCCAAATTAATCCCACTGTCCCGCTTTCTCTCTACAGCCCTGTATCAATCCCAAACTAATCCCACAGCCCGACTCTCTCCACATAGCCCTGTATCAATTCCCAAACAAATCCCACTGCACCAGTCTCTCTCCATAGCCCTGTATCAATCCCCAAACTAATCCCACAGTCCTGCTTTCTCCCTATAGCCCTGTATCAATCCCAAACTAACCCCACTGCCCCGCACTCTTCCCATAGCCCTGTATCAATCCCCAAACTAATCACACCAGCCCGCTCGCACTGTATCAATCCCCAAAATATTCCCACTGTCCCGCTCTCTCCCCATAGCCCTGTATCAAGCCCAAGCTAATCTCACTGCCCCGCTCTCCCCATAGCCCTGTATCAATCCCCAAACTAATCCCACTGTCCCACTCTCTCTCCATAGCCCTGTATCAATCCCCAAACTAATCCCAATGCCCCGCTATCTCCCCATAGCTCTATATCAATCCCAATCATATCCCACTGCCCTGCTCTCTCCCTAAAGCCCTGTATCAATACCAAACTAATCCCACTGCCCCACACTCTCCCCATAGCCCTGTAGCATTCGCCAAACTAATCCCACTGCCCCACTCTCCACCCATAGCCCTTTATCAATCACCAAACTAATCCCACTGCCCCGGTCTCTCCCCCATAGCCCTGTATCATTCCCCAAACTAATCCCGCTGCCCCGCTCTCTCCCCATAGCACTCTATCAATCCGCAAGCTAATCACACTGCCCCGCTCTCTCTCCACAGCACTGTATCAATCCCCAAACTAATCCCTCTCTCCCGCTCTCTCTCCATATCCCTGAATCAATCACACAACTGATCCCACTGTCCCGCTCTCTCCCCATAGCCCTGCATCAATCCCAAACCAGTCCCACTGTCCTGATCTCTCCCCATAGCCCGGTATCAATCCGCATACTAATCCCACTGCCTCACTCTCTCCCCATAGCCCTGTATCAATCTCCAAACTAATCCCACTGCCCTGGTCTCTCCCCAAAGCCCTGTATCAATCCCCAAACTAATCCCACTGCCCCGCTCTCAACCCATAGCACAGTATCAAATCCCAAACTAATCCCACTGTGCCGCTCTCTCCCTATAGCACTTTATCAATCCCAATTTAACCCCACTGCCCCACTCTCTCCCCATAGCCCTGTATCAAACTTCAAACAAATCCCACTACCGCACTCTCTCACCATAGCCCTGTATCAATCCCCAATCTATTCACACCGCCCCGCTCTCTCCCCATAGCCCTGTATCAATCCCCAAAATAATCCCACTGTCCCGCTCTCTCCCAATAGCCCTGTATCAATCCCCAAACTAATCCAACTGCCTCGCTCTCTCCCCATAGCCCTGTATCAATCTCCAAACTAATCCCACTGCCCCACTCTCTCCCCATAGCCCTGTATCAAACCACAAACTAATCCCAGTGGCCGCCCTCTCCCCAAAGCACTGTATAAATCCCGAAACTAATCCCACTACCCGGCTCTCACCCCATAGCACTGTGTCAATCCCCGAACTAATTCCACTGCACCACTCTCTCCCCATAGACCTGTAACAATCCCCAAACTAATCCCACTGTCCCACTCTCTCCTCATAGCCCTCTATCAATCCCAATGTAATCCCAGTGTCCCGCTCTGTCCCCATAGACCTGTATCAATACCCAAACTAATCCCACAGCCACACTCTCTCACCATAGCCCTGTATCAATCCCAATCTAATCCCACTGTCCCGCTCTCTCCCCATAGCCCTGTATCAATCCCAATCTAATCCCACTGCCCCGCTCTCTCCCCATAGCCCTGTATCAATCCCCAAACTAATCCCACTGTCCCGCTCTCCCCATAGTCCTGTATCAATCCCAAACTAATCCCACTGCCCCACTCTCCCCATAGCCCTGTATCAATCCGCATACTAATCCGACTGCACCACTCACTCCCCATAGCCCTGTATCAATCCCCAAACTAAAGCCAATGTACCGCTCTCTCCCCATAGACCTGTATCAATCCAACATCTTATCCCACTTCTTCGCTCTCTCCCCTTAGCCTTGTACCAAACCCAAGCTAATCCCACTGCCCCACTGTCTCCCCATAGCCCTGTATCTATTCCAAAAGTAGTCCCACAGTCCTGCTCTCACCCCATAGCGCTGCATCAAACTGCTAACTAATCGCACTGCCTCACTCTCTCCCCATAGCCTTGTATCAATCCCCAACCTAATCCCACTGCCCCGCTCTCTCCATAGCACTGTATCAATCCCCAAACTAATCCCACTTCCCCGCTCTCTCTCCATAGCCCAGTATCAATCCCCAAACTAATCCCACTGTCCTGCTCTCTCCCCATAGCCCTGTATCAATTCCCAACCTAATCCCACTGCCCCACTCTCCCCCATTGAACTGTATCAATCCCCAAACTAATTCCACTGCACCGCTCTCTCCCCATAGCCCTGTATCAATTCCCAAACTAATCACACTGCCCCGCTCTCCCCATAGCTGTGTATCAATCCCAATCTAATCCCACTGCCCCGCTCTCTCTCTATAGCCCTGTATCAATCCCAAACTAATCCCACTTCCCCACTATCTCCCCATAGCCCTGTATCAATCCCAAACTAATCCTACTGCCCCGCTCTCTCCCCATGGACCTGGATCATTCCCCAAACTAATCCCACTGCCCCACTCTCTCCCCATAGCCCTGTATCAATCCCCAAACTAATCCCACTGACCAGCTCTCTCCCCATAGCCCTGTATCAATCCCCAAACTAATCCCACTAACCCGCTCTCTCCCCATAGCCCTATATCAATCCCCATACTAATCCCAGTGCCGCGCTCTCTCCCCATAGCCCTGTATCAATCCCCAATCTAATCCCACTGCCCCGCTCTCTCCCCATAGCCCTGTATCAATCCCCAAAGTAATGCCACAGCCCCGCTCTCTCCCCCATAGCCCTTTATCAAACCCCAAACTAATCACACTGCCCCGCACTCTCTCCATAGCCGTGTATCAATCCCCCAACTAATCCCTCTCTCCCGCTCTCTCACCATAGCCCTGTATCAATCCCCAAACTAATCCCACTACCCCACTCTCTCCCCATAGCCCTGTATCAATCCCCCAACTAATCCCACTGTTGCGCTCTATCCCCATAGCCCTGTATCAATCACCAATTTAATCCAACTGCCCCGCTCTCTCCCCATAGCCCTGTATCAATTCCCAAATTAATCACACTGCACCACGCTCTCACCATAGCCCTGTATCAATCCCCAAACTAATCCCACTGCCTCGCTCTATCCCCATTCCCAGTTACAATCCCCAAACTAATCCCTCTGCCTCGAACACACACATAGCCCTGTGTCAATCCCCAAACTAATCATACTGCCCCGCTCTCTTCCCATGTCCCTTTATCAATCCCCAAACTAATCCCACTGCCCCGCTCTCTCCTCATAGCCCTGTATCAATCCCCAAACTAATCCCACTGCCCCACTGTCTCCCCATAGCCCAGTATCAATCCCCAAACTAATCCCACTGCCCCACTCTCTCACCATAGCACTGTATCAATCCACAAACTAATACCACTGCCCTGCTCTCTCCCTATAGCCCTGTATCAATCCCAAACTGACACCAATGCCCCACTCTCTCCCCATAGACCTGTATCAAACCCCAAACTAATCCCACTGCCCCGCTCTCTCCCCATAGCCCTGTATCAATCCAAATCTAATCCCACGGCCCTGCTCTCTCCTATAGCCCTGTATCTATCCCAAACTAATCCCACTGCCCCACTCTCTCCCCATAGCCCTGTATCATTCGTCAAACTAATCTCACTGTCCCACTCTCTCCCCATAGCCCTGTGTAAATCAGCAAACTAATCCCACTGCCCCACTCTCCACCCATAGCCCTTTATCAATCCCCAAACTAATCCCACTGCCGCACTCTCTCACCATAGCCTTGTATCAAACCCCAAACTAATCCCACTGCCCCGCTCTCTCCCCATAGCCCTGTATCAATCCAAATCTAATCCCACGGCCCTGCTCTCTCCCTATAGCCCTGTATCTATCCCAAACTAATCCCACTGTCCCACTCTCTCCCCATAGCCCTGTATCAATCTCAAACTAATCCCACTGCCCAGCTCTCTACCCATAGCCCAGTATCATTCATCAAACTAATCCCACTTTCCCACTCTCTCCCCATAGCCCTGTGTAAATCAGCAAAATAACCCCACTGCCCCACTCTCCACCCATAGCCCTTTATCAATCCCCAAACTAATGCCACTGTCCCGCTCTCTCCCCCATAGCCCTGTATCAATCCCCAAACTAATCCCTCTCTCCCGCTCTCTCCCCATAGCCCTGTATCAATCCGCATACTAATCCGACTGCACCACTCACTCCCCATAGCCCTGTATCAATCCCCAAACTAAACCCAATGTACCGCTCTCTCCCCATAGACCACTATCAATCCAACATCTTATCCCACTGCTCCGCTCTCTCCCCTCAGCCTTGTACCAAACCCAAGCTAATCCCACTGCCCCACTGTCTCCCCATAGCCCTGTATCTATTCCAAAAGTACTCCCACAGTCCTGCTCTCACCCCATAGCGCTGCAGCAAACTGCTAACTAATCGCACTGCCTCACTCTCTCCCCATAGCCTTGTATCGATCCCCAAACTAATCCCACGGCCCCGCTCTCTCCATAGCCCTATATCAATCCCCGAACTAATCCCAGTTCCCCGCTCTCTCCCCATAGCCCAGTATCAATCCCCAAACTAATCCCACTGTCCTGCTCTCTCCCCATAGCCCTGTATCAAACCACAAACTAATCCCACTGCCCCGCTCTCTCCCCATAGCCCAGTATCAATCCCAAAACTAATCCCACTGCCCCGCTCTCTCCTCATAGCCCTGTATCAATCCCCAAATGAATCCCACTGCCCCACTCTCTCCCCATAGCACTGTATCAATACCAAAACTAATCCCACAGCCCCACTCTCTCCCCATAGCCCTGTATCAAAATCCAATCTAATCCCACTGCCTCGCTCTCTCCCCATAGCCTTGTATCAATGCCCAAACTAATCCCACTGTCCCGCTCTCTCCCCATATCCCTGTATCAATCCCACAACTGATCCCACTTCCCCGCTCTCACCCCATAGCCCTGTATCAATCCCCAAACTACTCCCACTGTCCCGCTATCTCCCCATAGCCCTGTATCAATCCCCAAACTAATCCCACTGCCCCGCTCTCTCCCCATAGCCCTGTATCAATCCCCAAACTAATCCCACTGCCCCGCTCTCTCCCCATAGCCCTGTATCAATCCCCAAACTAATCCCACTCTCCCGCTCTCTCTCCCCAAAGCCCTGTATCAATCCCCAAATTATTCCCACTGCCCCAGTCTCTCCACATAGCCCTGTATCAATCCCCAAACTAATCCCACTACACCGCGCTGTCCCCATAGTCCTGTATCAATCCCCAAACTAATCCCACTGCCCCGCTCTCTCCCCATAGCCCTGTATCAATCCCCAAACTAATCCCACTCTCCCGCTCTCTCTCCCCAAAGCCCTGTATCAATCCCCAAATTATTCCCACTGCCCCAGTCTCTCCACATAGCCCTGTATCAATCCCCAAACTAATCCCACTACACCGCGCTGTCCCCATAGTCCTGTATCAATCCCCAAACTAATCCCACTGCACCGCTCTCTCTCTATAGCCCTGTATCAATTCCCAAACTAATCAAACTGAACCGCTCTCTCCCCATAGCCCTGTATCAATCCCAAACTAATCCCACTGCCCCACTCTCTCCCCATTGCCCTGTATCAATCCAAAACTAATCCTACTGCTCCGCTCTCTCCCCATGGACCTGGATCATTCCCCAAACTAATCCCACTGCCCCGCTCTCTCTCTATAGCCCTGTATCAATCCCAAACTAATCCCACTGCCCCACTATCTCCCCATAGCCCTCTATCAATCCCAAACTAATCCCACTGCCCCACTATCTCCCATAGCCCTGTATCAATCCAAAACTAATCCTACTGCTCCGCTCTCTCCCCATGGACCTGGATCATTCCCCAAACTAATCCCACTGCCCCGCTCTCTCCCCATAGCCCTGTATCAATTCCCAAAGTTATCCCACTGCCCCACTCTCTCCCATTGGCCCTGTATCAATCCCCAAACTAATCCCACTGTCCTGCTCTCACTCCAAAGCGCTGTATCATACCGCTAACTAATCCCACTGCCCCACTCTCTCACCATAGCCCTGTATCAATCCCCCAACTAATCCCTCTCTCCCGCTCTCTCCCCATATCCCTATATCAATCCCACAACTGATCCCACTTCCCTGCTCTCACCCCATAGCCCTGTATCAATCCCCAAACTAATCCCGCTGCCCCGCTCTGTTCCCATAGCCATGTATTAATCCCACAACTGATCCCACTTCCCCGCTCTCTCCCCATAGCCCTGTATCAATCACCAAACTAATCACTCTCTCCCGCTGTCTCCCCATATCCCTGTATCAATCCCACAACTGATGCCACTTCCCTGCTCTCACCCCATAGCCCTGTATCAATCCCAAACTAATCCCACTGCCCCACTCTCTCCCCATTGCCCTGTATCAATCCCCAAACTAATCCCACTGCCCCAGTCTCTCCACATAGCCCTGTATCAATGCCCAAACTAATCCCACTGCACCGCGCTCTCCCCATATTCCTATATCAATCCCCAAACTAATCCCACTGCCCCGCTCTCTCCCCAAAGCCCTGTATCAATCCCCAAACTAATCCCACTGCCCCAGTCTCTCCACATAGCCCTGTATCAATCCCCAAACTAATTCCACTGCACCGCTCTCTCCCCATACACCTGTAGCAATTCCCAAACTAATCACACTGAACCGCGCTCTCCCCATAGCCGTGTATCAATCCCAATCTAATCCCAATGCCCCGCTCTCTCTCTATAGCCCTGTATCAATCCCAAACTAATCCCACTTCCCCACTATCTCCCCATAGCCCTGTATCAATCCCAAACTAATCCTACTGCCCCGCTCTCTCCCCATGGACCTGGATCATTCTCCAAACTAATCCCACTGCCCCACTCTCTCCCCATAGCCCTGTATCAATCCCCAAACTAATCCCACTGCCTCGCTCTCTCCCCATTCCCAGTATCAATCCCCAAACTAATCCCACTGCCTTGAACTCACACATAGCACAGTATCAAACCACAAACTAATCCCACTGCCCCGCTCTCTCCTCATAGCCCTGTATCAATCCGCAAATGAATCCCACTGCCCCACTCTCTCCCCATAGCCCTGTATCAAAACCCAAACTAATCCCACTGCCTCGCTCTCTCCCCATAGCCTTGTATCAATGCCCCAACTAATCCCACTGTCCCGCTCTCTCCCCATATCCCTGTATCAATCTCACAACTGATCCCTCTTCCCCGCTCTCACCCCATAGCCCTGTATCAAAACCCAAACTAATCCCACTGCCCCGCTCTCTCCCCATAGCCCAGTATCAATCCCAAAACTAATCCCACTGCCCCGCTCTCTCCTCATAGCCCTGTATCAATCCCCAAATGAATCCCACTGCCCCACTCTCTCCCCATAGAACTGTATCAATACCAAAACTAATCCCACTGTCCCGCTATCTCCTCATAGCCCTGTATCAATCCCCAAACTAAACCCACTCTCCCGCTCTCTCTCCCCATAGCCCTGTACCAATCCCCAAACTATTCCCACTGCCCCAGTCTCTCCACATAGCCCTGAATCAATCCCCAAACTAATCCCACTACACCGCGTTGTCCCCATGGTCCTGTATCAATTCCCAAACTAATCCCACTGCACCGCTTTCTCCCCATAGCCCTGTATCAATTCCCAAACTAATCACACTGAACCGCGCTCTCCCCATAGCCGTGTATCAATCTCAATCTAATCCAACTGCCCCGCTCTCTCTCTATGGCCCTGTATCAATCCCAAACTAATCCCACTGCCCCACTATCTCCCCATAGCCCTGTATCAATCCCAAACTAATCCCACTGCCCCACTATCTCCCCATAGCCCTGTATCAATCCAAAACTAATCCTACTGCCCCGCTCTCTCCCCATGGACCTAGATCATTCCCCAAACTAATCCCACTGCCCCGCTCTCTCCCCATAGCCCTGTATCAATTCCCAAAGTTATCCCACTGCCACACTCTCTCCCATTGGCCCTGTATCAATCCCCAAACTAATCCCACTGTCCTGCTCTCACTCCAAAGCGCTGTATCATACCGCTAACTAATCCCACTGCCCCACTGTCTCACCATAGCCCTGTATCAATCCCCCAACTAATCCCTCTCTCCTGCTCTCTCCCCATATCCCTGTATCAATCCCACAACTGATCCCACTAGCCCGCTGTCACCCCATAGTCCTGTATCAATCCCAAACTAATCCCACTGTCCCGCTATCTCCTCATAGCCCTGTATCAATCCCCAAACTAATCCCGCTGCCCCGCTCTCTTCCCATAGCCCTGTATCAATCACCAAACTAATCACTCTCTCCCGCTGTCTCCCCATATCCCTGTATCAATCCAACAACTGATCCCACTTCCCCGCTCTCTTCCCATAGCCCTGTATCAATCCCCAAACTAATCCCACTGTCCCGCTCTCTCCCCATATCCCTGTATCAATCCCACAACTAATCACTCTCTCCCGCTGTCTCCCCATATCTCTGTATCAATCCCACAACTGATGCCACTTCCCCGCTCTCACCCCATAGCCCTGTATCAATCCCAAACTAATCCCACTGCCCCAGTCTCTCCACATAGCCCTGTATCAATCCCTAAACTAATCCCACTGCACCGCTCTCTCCCCATACACCTGTAGCAATTCCCAATCTAATCCCACTGCCCCGCTCTCTCTCTATAGCCCTGTATCAATCCCAAACTAATCCCACTTCCCCATCATCTCCCCATAGCCCAGTATCAACCCCGAACTAATCCTGTTGAAAACAAAGAAAACTGCGGATGCTGGAAATCTAAAACAAAAACAGAATTACCTGGAAAAACTCAGTAGGTCTGGCAGCATCGGCGGAGAAGATAAGAGTTGACGTTTCGAGTCCTCATGACCCTTCGACAGAACTTGATTTCGAGTCCAGGAAAGAGTTGAAATATAAGCTGGTTTAAGGTGTGTGGGGGGGGGGGGGGGGGGGGGGAAGGAGAGAGAGAGAGAGACAGAGGTGCTTGTGTAGACAAACAAGCAGTGATAGAAGCAGATCATCAAAAGATGTCAGTAACAATGGTGCAAAAGAACACATAGGTGTTAAAGTTAAAGTTGGTGATATTATCTAAACGAATGTGCTAATTAAGAATGGATGGTAGGGCACTCAAGGTACAGCTCTAGTGGGGGTGGGGGGAGCATAAAGGATTTTAAAATATTTAAAAATAATGGAAATAGGTGGGAAAAGAAAAATCTATAAAATTTATAGGGAAAAAAAAAGGGGGAAAAAAAGGGGGAAACAGAAAGGGGGTGGGGATGGGGGAGGGAGCTCACGACCTAAAGTTATTGAATTCAATATTCAGACCGGAAGGCTGTAAGGTGCCTAGTCGGAAGATGAGGTGTTGTTCCTCCAGTTTGCGTTGGGCTTCACTGGAACAATGCAGTAAGCCAAGGACAGACATGTGGGCAAGAGAGCAGGGTGGAGTGTTAAAATGGCAAGCCACAGGGAGGTTTGGGTCATTCTTGCGGACAGACCGCAGGTGTTCTGCAAAGCGGTCGCCCAGTTTACGTTTGGTCTCTCCAATGTAGAGGAGACCACATTGGGAGCAACGAATGCAGTAGACTAAGTTGGGGGAAATGCAAGTGAAATGCTGCTTCACTTGAAAGGAATGTTTGGGCCCTTGGACGGTGAGGAGAGAGGAAGTGAAGGGGCAGGTGTTACATCTTTTGCGTGGGCATGGGGTGGTGCCATAGGAGGGGGTTGAGGAGTAGGGGGTGATGGAGGAGTGGACCAGGGTGTCCCGGAGGGAGCGATCCCTACGGAATGCCGATAAGGGGGGTGAAGGGAAGATGTGTTTGGTGGTGGCATCATGCTGGAGTTGGCGGAAATGGCGGAGGATGATCCTTTGAATGCGGAGGCTGGTGGGGTGATAAGTGAGGACAAGGGGGACCCTATCATGTTTCTGGGAGGGAGGAGAAGGCGTGAGGGCGGATGCGCGGGAGATGGGCCGGACACGGTTGAGCCCATCTCCCGCGCATCCGCCCTCACGCCTTCTCCTCCCTCCCAGAAACATGATAGGGTCCCCCTTGTCCTCACTTATCACCCCACCAGCCTCCGCATTCAAAGGATCATCCTCCGCCATTTCCGCCAACTCCAGCATGATGCCACCACCAAACACATCTTCCCTTCACCCCCCTTATCGGCATTCCGTAGGGATCGCTCCCTCCGGGACACCCTGGTCCACTCCTCCATCACCCCCTACTCCTCAACCCCCTCCTATGGCACCACCCCATGCCCACGCAAAAGATGTAACACCTGCCCCTTCACTTCCTCTCTCCTCACCGTCCAAGGGCCCAAACATTCCTTTCAAGTGAAGCAGCATTTCACTTGCATTTCCCCCAACTTAGTCTACTGCATTCGTTGCTCCCAATGTGGTCTCCTCTACATTGGAGAGACCAAACGTAAACTGGGCGACCGCTTTGCAGAACACCTGCGGTCTGTCCGCAAGAATGACCCAAACCTCCCTGTGGCTTGCCATTTTAACACTCCACCCTGCTCTCTTGCCCACATGTCTGTCCTTGGCTTACTGCATTGTTCCAGTGAAGCCCAACGCAAACTGGAGGAACAACACCTCATCTTCCGACTAGGCACCTTACAGCCTTCCGGTCTGAATATTGAATTCAATAACTTTAGGTCGTGAGCTCCCTCCCCCATCCCCACCCCCTTTCTGTTTCCCCCTTTTTTTCCCCCTTTTTTTTTCCCTATAAATTTTATAGATTTTTCTTTTCCCACCTATTTCCATTATTTTTAAATATTTTAAAATCCTTTATGCTCCCCCCACCCCCACTAGAGCTGTACCTTGAGTGCCCTACCATCCATTCTTAATTAGCACATTCGTTTAGATAATATCACCAACTTTAACTTTAACACCTATGTGTTCTTTTGCACCATTGTTACTGACATCTTTTGATGATCTGCTTCTATCACTGCTTGTTTGTCTACACAAGCACCTCTGTCTCTCTCTCTCTCTCCTTCCCCCCCCCCCCCCCACACACCTTAAACCAGCTTATATTTCAACTCTTTCCTGGACTCGAAATCAAGTTCTGTCGAAGGGTCATGAGGACTCCGAACTAATCCTACTGCCCCGCTCTCTCCCCATGGACCTGGATCATTCCCCAAACTAATCCCACTGCCCCACTCTCTCCCCATAGCCCTGTATCAATCCCCAAACTAATCCCACTGCCTCGCTATCTCCCCATTCCCAGTATCAATCCCCAAACTAATCCCACTGTCCCGCTTCTCCCCATAGCCCTGTATCAATCCCCAAACTAATCCCACTGTCCCACTCTCTCACCATAGCCCTGTATCAATCCCCAAACTAATCACACTGCACCGCTCTCTCCCCATAGACTTGTATCAATCCACAAACAAATCCCACTGCCTCGCTCTCTCCCCATAGCCCTGTATCAATTCCCAAACTTATCCCACTGCCCCACTCTCTCACCATAGCCTTGTATCAATCCCCAAACAAATCCCACTGCCCCACTCTCTCCCCATAGCACTGTATCAATCCACAAACTAATCCCACTGTCCCGCTCTCTCCCTATAGCCCTGTATCAATCCCAAGCTGACACCACTGCCCCACTCTCTCCCCATAGACCTGTGTCAAACCCCAAACTAATGCCACTGCCCCGCTCTCTCCTCATAGCCCTGTATCAATCCAAATCTAATCCCACGGCCCTGCTCTCTCCCTGTAGCCCTGTATCTATCCCAAACTAATCCCACTGCCCCACTCTCTCCCCATAGCCCTGTATCATTCGACAAACTAATCCCACTGTCCCACTCTCTCCCCATAGCCCTGTGTAAATCAGCAAACTAATCCCACTGACCCACTCTCCACCCATAGCCCTTTATCAATCCCCAAACTAATCCCACTGCCCCACTCTCTCACCATAGCCTTGTATCAAACCCCAAACTAATCCCACTGCCCCGCTCTCTCCCCATAGCCCTGTATCAATCCAAATCTAATCCCACGGCCCTGCTCTCTCCCTATAGCCCTGTATCTATCCCAAAGTAATCCCCCTGTCCCACTCTCTCCCCATAGCCCTGTATCAATCTCAAACTAATCCCACTGCCCAGCTCTCTCCCCATAGCCCTGTATCATTCATCAAACTAATCCCCCTGTCCCACTGTCTCCCCATAGCCCTGTGTAAATCAGCAAACTAATCCCACTGCCCCACTCTCCACCCATAGCCCTTTATCAATCCCCAAACTAATGCCACTGTCCTGCTCTCTCCCCCATAGCCCTGTATCAATCCCCAAACTAATCCCTCTCTCCCGATCTCTCCCCATAGCCCTGTATGAATCCGCATACTAATCCGACTGCACCACTCACTCCCCATAGCCCTGTATCAATCCCCAAACTAAAGCCAATGTACCGCTCTCTCCCCATAGACCACTATCAATCCAACATCTTATCCCACTGCTCCGCTCTCTCCCCTTAGCCTTGTACCAAACCCAAGCTAATCCCACTGCCCCACTGTCTCCCCATAGCCCTGTATCTATTCCAAAAGTAGTCCCACAGTCCTGCTCTCACCCCATAGCGCTGCAGCAAACTGCTAACTAATCGCACTGCCTCACTCTCTCCCCATAGCCTTGTATCAATCCCCAAACTAATCCCACTGCCCCGCTCTCTCCATAGCACTGTATCAATCCCCAAACTAATCCCACTTCCCCGCTCTCTCTCCATAGCCCAGTATCAATCCCCAAACTAATCCCACTGTCCTGCTCTCTCCCCAAAGCACTGTATCAAACCACAAACTAATCCCACTGCCCCAGTCTCTCCCCATAGCCCAGTATCAATCCCCAAAGTAATCCCACTGTCCCACTCTCTCCCCATAGCCCTGTATCAATCCCAAAACTAATCCCACTGCCCCGCTCTCTCCTCATAGCCCTGTATCAATCCCCAAATGAATCCCACTGCCCCACTCTCTCCCCATAGCCCTGTATCAATCCCCCAACTAATCCCTCTCTCTCTCTCTCTCCCCATATCCCTGTATCAATCTCACAACAGATCCCACTTCCCCGCTCTCACCCCATAGCCCTGTATCAATCCCAAACTAATCCCACTGTCCCGCTATCTCCTCATAGCCCTGTATCAATCCCCAAACTAATCCCACTCTCCCGCTCTCTCCCCATAGCTCTGTATCAATCCCCAAACTAATCCCACTGAACCGCGCTCTCCCCATAGCCGTGTATCAATCCATATCTACTCCCACTGCCCCACTCGCTGTCTATAGCCCTGTATCAATCCCAAACTAATCCCACTGCCCCACTATCTCCCCATAGCCCTGTATCAATCCCAAACTAATCCCACTGCCCCACTATCTCCCCATAGACCTGCATCAATCACAAACTAATCCTACTGCCCCGCTCTCTCCCCATGGACCTGGATCATTCCCCAAACTAATCCCACTGCCCCGCTCTCTCCCCAAGGCACTGTATCAATCCGCAAACTAATCACTCTCTCCCACTCTCTCCCCATAGCCCTGTATCAATCCACATACTAATCCGACTGCCCCACTCTCTCCCCATAGCCCTGTATCATTCCCCAAACTAATCCCACTGCCCCACTATCTCCCCATAGACCTGCATCAATCCCAAACTAATCCTACTGCCCCGGTCTCTCCCCATGGACCTGGATCATTCCCCAAACTAATCCCACTGCCCCGCTCTCTCCCCATAGCCCTGTATCAATTCCCAAAGTTATCCCACTGCCCCACTCTCTCTCATTGGCCCTGTATCAATCCCCAAACTAATCCCACTGTCCTGCTCTCACTCCAAAGCATTGTATCGTACCGCTAACTAATCCCACTGCCCCACTCTCTCCCATAGCCTTGTATCAGACCCCAAAACAATCCCACTGCCCCACTCTCTCCCCATAGCCCCGTATCAATCCCCCAACTAATCCCTCTCTCCCTCTCTCTCCCCATATCCCTGTATCAATCCCACAACTGATCCCACTTCCCCGCTCCCACCCCATAGTCCTGTATCAATCCCAAACTAATCCCACTGTCCCGCTATCTCCTCATAGCCCTGTATCAATCCCCAAACTAATCCCGCTGCCCCGCTCTCTTCCCATAGCCCTGTATCAATCACCAAACTAATCACTCTCTCCCGCTGTCTCCCCATATCCCTGTATCAATCCCACAACTGATCCCACTTCCCTGCTCTCTTCCCATAGCCCTGTATCAATCCCCAAACTAATCCCACTGTCCCGCTCTCTCCCCATAGCCCTGTATCAATCACCAAACTAATCACTCTCTCCCGCTGTCTCCCCATATCCCTGTATCAATCCCACAACTGATGCCACTTCCCCGCTCTCACCCCATAGCCCTGTATCAATCCCCAAACTAATCCCACTGCCCCGCTCTCACCCCATAGCCCTGTATCAATCCCAAACTAATCCCACTTCCCCATCATCTCCCCATAGCCCAGTATCAATCCCAAACTAATCCTACTGCCCCGCTCTCTCCCCATGGACCTGGATCATTCCCCAAACTAATCCCACTGCCCCACTCTCTCCCCATAGCCCTGTATCAATCCCCAAACTAATCCCACTGCCTCGCTATCTCCCCATAGCCCTGTATCAATCCCCAAACTAATCCCACTGCCTCGCTATCTCCCCATTCCCAGTATCAATCCCCAAACTAATCCCACTGCCTTGAACTCACACATAGCACAGTATCAATCCCCAAACTAATCCCACTGTCCCGCTTCTCCCCATAGCCCTGTATCAATCCCCAAACTAATCACACTGCACCGCTCTCTCCCCATAGACTTGTATCAATCCACAAACAAATCCCACTGCCTCGCTCTCTCCCCATAGCCCTGTATCAATTCCCAAACTAATCCCACTGCCCCACTCTCTCCCCATAGCCCTGTATCAATCCACAAACTAATCCCACTGCCCCACTCTCTCCCCATAGACCTGTATCAAACCCCAAACTAATGCCACTGCCCCGCTCTCTCCTCATAGCCCTGTATCAATCCCCAAACTAATCCCACTGCCCCACTCTCTCACCATAGCGCTGTATCAAACCCCAAACTAATCCGACTGCCCCACTCTCTCCCCATAGCCCTGTATCAATCCAAATCTAATCCCACGGCCCTGCTCTCTCCCTACAGCCCTGTATCAATCCCCAAAGTAATCCCCCTGTCCCACTCTCTCCCCATAGCCCTGTATCAATCTCAAACTAATCCCACTGCCCAGCTCTCTCCCCATAGCCCTGTATCATTCGTCAAAATAATCCCCCTGTCCCACTCTCTCCCCATAGCCCTGTGTAAATCAGCAAACTAATCCCACTGCCCCACTCTCCACCCATAGCCCTTTATCAATCCCCAAACTAATGCCACTGTCCTGCTCTCTCCCCCATAGCCCTGTATCAATCCCCAAACTAATCCCTCTCTCCCGATCTCTCCCCATAGCCCTGTATGAATCCGCATACTAATCCGACTGCACCACTCACTCCCCATAGCCCTGTATCAATCCCCAAACTAAAGCCAATGTACCGCTCTCTCCCCATAGACCACTATCAATCCAATATCTTATCCCACTGCTCCGCTCTCTCCCCTTAGCCTTGTACCAAACCCAAGCTAATCCCACTGCCCCACTGTCTCCCCATAGCCCTGTATCTATTCCAAAAGTAGTCCCACAGTCCTGCTCTCACCCCATAGCGCTGCAGCAAACTGCTAACTAATCGCACTGCCTCACTCTCTCCCCATAGCCTTGTATCAATCCCCAAACTAATCCCACTGCCCCGCTCTCTCCATAGCACTGTATCAATCCCCAAACTAATCCCACTTCCCCGCTCCCTCTCCATAGCCCAGTATCAATCCCCAAACTAATCCCACTGTCCTGCTCTCTCCCCAAAGCACTGTATCAAACCACAAACTAATCCCACTGCCCCGCTCTCTCCCCATAGCCCTGTATCTATCCCCAAACTAATCCCACTGTCCCACTCTCTCCCCATAGCCCTGTATCAATCCCAAAACTAATCCCACTGCCCCGCTCTCTCCTCATAGCCCTGTACCAATCCCCAAATGAATCCCACTGCCCCACTCTCTCCCCATAGCCCTGTATCAATCACCAAACTAATCACTCTCTCCCGCTCTCTGCCCATATCCCTGTATCAATCCCACAACTGATCCCACTGCCCCTATCTCTCCCCATAGCCCTGTATCAATCCCCAAACTAATCCCACTGCACCGGGCTCTCCCCATAGCCCTGTATCAATCCCCAAACTAATCCCACTCTCCCGCTCTCTCCCCATACCCTGTATCATCCCCAAACTAATCCCACTGCACCGGTCTCTCCCCATAGCTCTGTATCAATCCCCAAACTAATCCCACTGAACCGCGCTCTCCCCATAGCAGTGTATCAATCCCAATCTAATCCCACTGCCCCGCTCTCTGTCTATAGCCCTGTATCAATCCCAAACTAATCCCACTGCACCGCAATCTCCCCATAGCCCTGTATCAATCCCAAACTAATCCCACTGCCCCACTATCTCCCCATAGACCTGCATCAATCACAAACTAATCCTACTGCCCTGCTCTCTCCCCATGGACCTGGATCATTCCCCAAACTATTCCCACTGCCCCGCTCTCTCCCCATAGCCCTGTATCAATTCCCAAAGTTATCCCACTGCCCCACTCTCTCTCATTGGCCCTGTATCAATCCCCAAACTAATCCCACTGTCCTGCTCTCACTCCAAAGCATTGTATCATACCGCTAACTAATCCCACTGCCCCACTCTCTCCCATAGCCTTGTATCAGACCCCAAAACAATCCCACTGCCCCACTCTCTCCCCATAGCCCTGTATCAATCCCCCAACCAATTCCTCTCTCCCGCTCTCTCTCCATATCCCTGTATCAATCTCACAACAGATCCCACTTCCCCGCTCTCACCCCATAGCCCTGTATCAATCCCCAAACTAATCCCACTGTCCCGCTATCTCCCCATAGCCCTGTATGAATCCGCATACTAATCCGACTGCACCACTCACTCCCCATAGCCCTGTATCAATCCCCAAACTAAAGCCAATGTACTGCTCTCTCCCCATAGACCACTATCAATCCAACATCTTATCCCACTGCTCCGCTCTCTCCCCTTAGCCTTGTACCAAACCCAAGCTAATCCCACTGCCCCACTGTCTCCCCATAGCCCTGTATCTATTCCAAAAGTAGTCCCACAGTCCTGCTCTCACCCCATAGCGCTGCAGCAAACTGCTAACTAATCGCACTGCCTCACTCTCTCCCCATAGCCTTGTATCAATCCCCAAACTAATCCCACTGCCCCGCTCTCTCCATAGCACTGTATCAATCCCCAAACTAATCCCACTTCCCCGCTCACTCTCCATAGCCCAGTATCAATCCCCAAACTAATCACACTGTCCTGCTCTCTCCCCAAAGCACTGTATCAAACCACAAACTAATCCCACTGCCCCGCTCTCTCCCCATAGCCCTGTATCTATCCCCAAACTAATCCCACTGTCCCACTCTCTCCCCATAGCCCTGTATCAATCCCAAAACTAATCCCACTGCCCCGCTCTCTCCTCATAGCCCTGTACCAATCCCCAAATGAATCCCACTGCCCCACTCTCTCCCCATAGCCCTGTATCAATCACCAAACTAATCACTCTCTCCCGCTCTCTGCCCATATCCCTGTATCAATCCCACAACTGATCCCACTGCCCCTATCTCTCCCCATAGCCCTGTATCAATCCCCAAACTAATCCCACTGCACCGGGCTCTCCCCATAGCCCTGTATCAATCCCCAAACTAATCCCACTCTCCCGCTCTCTCCCCATAGCCCTGTATCATCCCCAAACTAATCCCACTGAACCGCGCTCTCCCCATAGCAGTGTATCAATCCCAATCTAATCCCACTGCCCCGCTCTCTGTCTATAGCCCTGTATCAATCCCAAACTAATCCCACTGCACCGCAATCTCCCCATAGCCCTGTATCAATCCCAAACTAATCCCACTGCCCCAGTATCTCCCCATAGACCTGCATCAATCACAAACTAATCCTACTGCCCCGCTCTCTCCCCATGGACCTGGATCATTCCCCAAACTATTCCCACTGCCCCGCTCTCTCCCCATAGCCCTGTATCAATTCCCAAAGTTATCCCACTGCCCCACTCTCTCTCATTGGCCCTGTATCAATCCCCAAACTAATCCCACTGTCCTGCTCTCACTCCAAAGCATTGTATCATACCGCTAACTAATCCCACTGCCCCACTCTCTCCCATAGCCTTGTATCAGACCCCAAAACAATCCCACTGCCCCACTCTCTCCCCATAGCCCTGTATCAATCCCCCAACCAATTCCTCTCTCCCGCTCTCTCTCCATATCCCTGTATCAATCTCACAACAGATCCCACTTCCCCGCTCTCACCCCATAGCCCTGTATCAATCCCCAAACTAATCCCACTGTCCCGCTATCTCCCCATAGCCCTGTATGAATCCGCATACTAATCCGACTGCACCACTCACTCCCCATAGCCCTGTATCAATCCCCAAACTAAAGCCAATGTACTGCTCTCTCCCCATAGACCACTATCAATCCAACATCTTATCCCACTGCTCCGCTCTCTCCCCTTAGCCTTGTACCAAACCCAAGCTAATCCCACTGCCCCACTGTCTCCCCATAGCCCTGTATCTATTCCAAAAGTAGTCCCACAGTCCTGCTCTCACCCCATAGCGCTGCAGCAAACTGCTAACTAATCGCACTGCCTCACTCTCTCCCCATAGCCTTGTATCAATCCCCAAACTAATCCCACTGCCCCGCTCTCTCCATAGCACTGTATCAATCCCCAAACTAATCCCACTTCCCCGCTCCCTCTCCATAGCCCAGTATCAATCCCCAAACTAATCACACTGTCCTGCTCTCTCCCCAAAGCACTGTATCAAACCACAAACTAATCCCACTGCCCCGCTCTCTCCCCATAGCCCTGTATCTATCCCCAAACTAATCCCACTGTCCCACTCTCTCCCCATAGCCCTGTATCAATCCCAAAACTAATCCCACTGCCCCGCTCTCTCCTCATAGCCCTGTACCAATCCCCAAATGAATCCCACTGCCCCACTCTCTCCCCATAGCCCTGTATCAATCACCAAACTAATCACTCTCTCCCGCTCTCTGCCCATATCCCTGTATCAATCCCACAACTGATTCCACTGCCCCTATCTCTCCCCATAGCCCTGTATCAATCCCCAAACTAATCCCACTGCACCGGGCTCTCCCCATAGCCCTGTATCAATCCCCAAACTAATCCCACTCTCCCGCTCTCTCCCCACAGCCCTGTATCATCCCCAAACTAATCCCACTGCACCGGTCTCTCCCCATAGCTCTGTATCAATCCCCAAACTAATCCCACTGAACCGCGCTCTCCCCATAGCCGTGTATCAATCCCAATCTAATCCCACTGCCCCGCTCTCTGTCTATAGCCCTGTATCAATCCCAAACTAATCCCACTGCACCGCAATCTCCCCATAGCCCTGTATCAATCCCAAACTAATCCCACTGCCCCAGTATCTCCCCATAGACCTGCATCAATCACAAACTAATCCTACTGCCCCGCTCTCTCCCCATGGACCTGGATCATTCCCCAAACTATTCCCACTGCCCCGCTCTCTCCCCATAGCCCTGTATCAATTCCCAAAGTTATCCCACTGCCCCACTCTCTCTCATTGGCCCTGTATCAATCCCCAAACTAATCCCACTGTCCTGCTCTCACTCCAAAGCATTGTATCATACCGCTAACTAATCCCACTGCCCCACTCTCTCCCATAGCCTTGTATCAGACCCCAAAACAATCCCACTGCCCCACTCTCTCCCCATAGCCCTGTATCAATCCCCCAACCAATTCCTCTCTCCCGCTCTCTCTCCATATCCCTGTATCAATCTCACAACAGATCCCACTTCCCCGCTCTCACCCCATAGCCCTGTATCAATCCCCAAACTAATCCCACTGTCCCGCTATCTCCTCATAGCCCTGTATCAATCCCCAAACTAATCCCACTGCACCGCGCTCTCCCCATAGCCCTGTATCAATTCCCAAACTAATCCCACTGTCCCGCTCTCTCGCTATAGAACTGTACCAATCTCCAAACTAATCCCACTGTCCCGCTCTCTCGCTATAGAACTGTACCAATCTCCAAACTAATCCCACTGCCCCGCTCTCTCCCCATAGTCCTGTCTCAATTCCCAAACTAATCACACTGCATGGCACTCTCACCATAGCCCTGTATCAATCCCCGAACTAATCCCACTATCCCGTTCTCTCCCTACAGCCTTGTATCAATCCCAAACTAAGCCCAATGCCTAACTCTCTCCCCATAGCCCTGTATCAAACCCCAAGTTAATCCCACTGCCCCGCACTCTTCCCATAGCCCTGTATCAATTCCCAAACTAATCCCACTGCCCCACTCTCTCCCCATAGCCTGGTATCAATCCCCAAACTAATCCCACTGCCCCGCTCTCTCCGCATGTCCCTCTATCAATCCCCAAACTAATCCCAGTGCCCCGCTCTCTCCTCATAGCCCTGTATCAATCCCCAAACTAATCCCACTGCCCCACTCTCTCCCCAAGGCACTATATCAATCCGCAAACTAATCACACTGCCCCGCTCTCCCTCCACAGCCTTGTAGCAATCCCCAAACTAATCACTCTCTCCCACTCTCTCCCCATAGCCCTGTATCAATCCAACATCTAATCCCACTGCCCCTCTCTCTCCCCATAGCCCTGTATCAATCCCCAAACTAATCCCACTGCCCCGCTCTCTCCCCATAGCCCTGTATCATTCCCCAAACTAATTCCACTGCCCCACTATCTCCCCATAGACCTGCATCAATCCCAAACTAATCCTACTGCCCCGCTCTCTCCCCATGGACCTGGATCATTCCCCAAACTAATCCCACTGCCCCACTCTCTCCCCATAGCCCTGTATCAATCCCCCAACTAATCCCTCTCTCCCTCTCTCTCCCCATATCCCTGTATCAATCTCACAACAGATCCCACTTCCCCGCTCTCACCCCATAGCCCTGTATCAATCCCAAACTAATCCCACTGTCCCGCTATCTCCTCATAGCCCTGTATCAATCCCCAAACTAATCCCGCTGCCCCGCTCTCTTCCCATAGCCCTGTCTCAATTCCCAAACTAATCACACTGCACGGCACTCTCACCATAGCCCTGTATCAATCCCCGAACTAATCCCACTATCCCGTTCTCTCCCTATAGCCCTGTATCAATCCCAAACTAAGCCCAATGCCTAACTCTCTCCCCATAGACCTGTATAAAACCCCAAATTAATCCCACTGCCCCGCACTCGTCCCATAGCCCTGTATCAATTCCCAAACTAATCCTACTGCCCCACTCTCTCCCCATAGCCTGGTATCAATCCCCAAACTAATCCCACTGCCCCGCTCTCTCCGCATGTCCCTCTATCAATCCCCAAACTAATCCCACTGCCCCGCTCTCTCCGCATGTCCCTCTATCAATCCCCAAACTAATCCCACTGCCCCGCTCTCTCCTCATAGCCCTGTATCAATCCCCAAACTAATCCCACTGCCCCGCTCTCTCCCCAAGGCACTGTATCAATCCGCAAACTAATCACACTGCCCCACTCTCTCTCCACAGCCTTGTATCAATCCCCAAACTAATCACTCTCTCCCACTCTCTCCCCATAGCCCTGTATCAATCCACATACTAATCCGACTGCCCCACTCTCTCCCCATAGCGCTGTATCAATCCCCAAACTAATCCCACTGCCCCGCTCTCTCCCCATAGCCCTGTATCAATCCACATACTAATCCAACTGCCCCGCTCTCTCCCCATAGCCCTGTATCAATCCCCAAACTAATCCCACTGCCCCGCTCTCTCCCCATAGCCCTGTATAAATCCCCAAACTAATCCCACTGCCCCGCTCGCTCCCCATAGCCCTGTATCAATCCCAAACTAATCCCACTGCCCCACTCTCTCCCCATAGCCCTGTATCAATCCCAAACTAATCCCACTGCCTCGCTCTCTCCCCATAGCCCTGTATAAATCCCCAAACTAATCCCACTGCCCCACTCTCTCCCCATAGCCCTGTATCATTCCCCAAACTAATCCCACTGCCCCGCTCTCTCCACATAGCCCTGTATCAATCCCCAAACTAATCCCACTGCCCCGCTCTCTCCACATAGCCCTGTATCAATCCCAAACTAATCCCACTGCCCTGCTCTCTCCCCATAGCACTTTATCAAACTCCATACCAATCCCACTGCCTCACTCTCCCCATAGCCCTGTATCAATCCCCAAACTAATTCCACACTCCCGCTCTCTCCCCATAGCCCTGTATCAATCCCCAAACTAATTCCACACTCCCGCTCTCTCCCCATAGCCCTGTATCAATCCCCAAACTAATCCCACTGCCCCGCTCTCTCCCCAAAGCACTGTATCCATCCCCAAACTAATCCCACTGCCCGGCTCTCTCTCCATAGCCCTGTATCAATCCCACAACTGATCCCACTTCCCCGCTCTCACCCCAAAGCCCTGTACCAATCCCCAAATGAATCCCACTCTCCCGCTCTCTCCCCATAGCCCTGTATCAATCCCAAACTAATCCCACTGCCCCGCTCTCTCCCCAAGGCACTGTATCAATCTCTAACTAATCCCACTGCCCCTTTCTCTCCCCATAGCCCTGTATCAATCCCAAACTAATCCCACTGCCCCAGTCTCTCCCCATAGCCCTGTATCAATCCCCAAACTAATCCCACTGCCCCAGTATCTCCCCATAGCCCTGTATCAATCCCCAAACTAATCCCACTGCCCCAGTCTCTCCCCATAGCCTTTTAGCAATCCCCAAACTAATCCCACTGCCCCAGTCTCTCCCCATAGCCTTGTATCAATCCCCAAACTAATCCCACTGCACCAGTCTCTCCCCATAGCACTGTGTCAATTGCATCATAACCCCACTAGCCCACTAGCTCTGCAAAATCCCTGCTTTGTTGTTTGTCTCCGGATGAGTTTTGCCAGGGCCATCTCCTGCTACTGGGCTAATAGATGTTTCCGATTGGTGACTCCTTGTAAGTGGCTGGACACGCCTTGGGTCACTTAGAGTCCAATTGCCACCTCCTGAGGTAAGTGAAATAGAAATGTATTATCATGTCACGGATGTGTAATTTCAACCCCCTTCACTCCGGCTGCTGCAGGCTTAAACTCACAGGATAGAGCCCACGAGTCCTTCACATTGTCCATGAATGCGCTGCCCCTTGATTGGCCGGGTCCTCGAGCCTACAGCTCCGGATTGACTGACGTTGAGCCAAAGCCAATGAGAAGGCAACAGTGGCCGTGGTTGTCAGGGCGATGGACATCCCATGGTGCTCTCTGTGCTGTGTGACATCTGAGACTGAAGTATCGCAGGAAGTAAGAGAGACATGTACAGGAAGGAGTTGCCTTGGTACAAAGCCTTTATTGCTCGGGAACTGAACCTTTAACAGTAAATTGCATTTATATAGCGCTTTATGAAGGTGAAAATGCCCCAAAGTTGCGTGTGACAGTTCAACAGACAAACATAAACACTGAAACACATGGGGAGGTGTATTGGGCTGGTGACTAAAAGTAAGGTCAAGGAGGCCGGTTTCTAGCAGGGTATTAGAGAGGCCGACAGGGAGGGAGAGAGAGAGATGAAGGGAGAGATGGAGCCCAAGAGAGAGAGGAGGAGAGACATAGCAAGTGAAGTTTAGAGGGGGTATTCAAGATCTTAAGGCCCCCCACCCCCCACCCAGAGGAAGGCCTGGCCGCCAATGGCGGAGCACGGGGAATTGTGGGATGCTTGAGAGGCTGGAGAGGGAGGAGCACAGAGAGAGAAAGGGTTGTAGGGGCTGGAGGAGGTTACAGAGATAGGGAGGGGTGTAGGGGCTGGAGGAGGTTACAGAGATAGGGAGGGGTGTAGGGGCTCGAGGAGGTTACAGAGATAGGGAGGTGTGTAGGGGCTGGAGGAGGTGACAGAGATAGGGAGGGTTGTAGGGATTGGAGGAGGTTACAGAGATAGGGAGGGTTGTAGAGGCTGGAGGAGGTTACAGAGATAGGGAGGGTTGTAGAGGCTGGAGGAGGTTACAGAGATAGGGGAGGTTGTAGAGGCTGGAGGAGGTTACAGAGATAGGGAGGGGTGTAGGGGCTGGACGAGGTTACAGAGATAGGGAGGGGTGTAGGGGCTCGAGGAGGTTACAGAGATAGGTATGGGTGTAGGGGCTCGAGGAGGTTACAGAGATAGGGAGGGTTGTAGGGGCTGGAGGAGGTTACTGAGATAGGGAGGGGTGTCGGGGCTGGAGGAGGTTACAGAGATAGGGAGTGTTGCAGGGGCTGGAGGAGGTTACAGAGATAGGGAGGGTTATAGGGGCTGGAGGAGGTTACTGAGATATGGTGGGGTGTCGGGGCTGGAGGAGGTTACAGAGATAGGGAGCGTTGCAGGGGCTGGAGGAGGTTACAGAGATAGGGAGGATTGTAGGGGCTGGAGGAGGTTACAGAGATAGGGAGGGGTGTCGGGGCTGGTGGAGGTTACAGAGATAGGGAGGTTTGTAGGGGCTGGAGGAGTTTACAGAGATAGGGACGGTTGTAGGGGCTGGAGGAGGTTACAGAGATAGGGAGTGTTGCAGGGGCTGGAGGAGGTTACAGAAATAGGGAGGATTGTAGGGGCTGGAGGAGGTTACAGAGATAGGGAGGGGTGTCGGGGCTGGTGGAGGTTACAGAGATAGGGAGGTTTGTAGGGGCTGGAGGAGTTTACAGAGATAGGGACGGTTGAAGGGGCTGGAGGAGGTTACAGAGATAGGGAGGGTTGCAGGGGCTGGAGGAGGTTACAGAGATAGGGAGGGGTGTCGGGGCTGGTGGAGGTTACAGAGATAGGGAGGTTTGTAGGGGCTGGAGGAGTTTACAGAGATAGGGACGGTTGTAGGGGCTGGAGGAGGTTACAGAGATAGGGAGGGTTGCAGGGGCTGGAGGAGGTTACAGAGATAGGGAGGGGTGTCGGGGCTGGAGGAGGTTACAGAGATAGGGAGGGGTTTCGGGGCTGGAGGAGGTTACAGAGATAGGGAGGTTTGTAGGGGCTGGAGGAGTTTACAGAGATAGGGACGGTTGTAGGGGCTGGAGGAGGATACTGAGATAGGGAGAGGTGAGGGAGGTATTTGGAAACAGGATTGAAGGTTTTTGGATTGAGGGACTCATTAAGACCATCAATAAACACTCTGCAGTAAACCTGCCCCTGGAAATCCTATCGGTGCTTGACTGCCTGGGTCTTTACTTCCACTACAGCAACCTCTGGGTGCTGACTTCCTGTTGCTGAGGATGTTCAGACTGGTCACGTGGAGATGTGCAAGAGTTGGGGGGGGGTGGGGGAATTCACAAAACTCCCAGGGCTGTGCCGCCAGTAATACCTTCACAACCTGAAAAAGAGGAGGGGCTTCACTGCCTTGGGTTGAAGAGTTTCATTCCCTGATCCCTTGCTGCAATCCCTTTGGATCAACATCGAGCTGAGCACGTTCCGACACTTGGTGCTGAAATCAATTTCGAAAGCGGCCCACCCCCCAGAACGAGAAAGGTTCTCTGTCTCATCTGCACCTTCGAGCGTCTTCTCCTGATTCTCTGCTTCCTCTGATTCTGAATTAATTCTGTGCGGCGGAGGGTTGGGGGGGGTGGGGGTGGGGGGTTTTGGGGTGGGGGTGGTGGGAGGGAGAGAGGCGGTAGAAAATGAGATGCCTGGGAATCGAATTAAGATGAGGAAAGCTTCATTCCTGCAGTCAGAGTCTCTGCCAGCCTCGAGTCCACGGTGTGGAAAAGGCAGGTCGGCATCGCCGGCTATCTATGATGTGGGCTCGTCCGTTAGCTTCAGAGCATCGCTGGATTCCGGTGTTTCCTGAATGTCTGGCACGGGGCCCTCAACAGCTGCTGTGGTGATAGGGCTGCTCAACTCTTCTCCACTGTCACATAACTTGTCCCGGAAATTGCGGTTGAAGAATCCACACTAAAAGCGAAACAGGGAAACGAAACGGAGGAAGTAACAGGACAGAGTGATCATCTCGCTGTTCGTCTGTCTCTGATCCTCCGACAGTGCGGCGCTCCCTCAGCACTGACCCTCCGACCGTACTGCGCTCCCTCAGCACTGACCCTCCGACAGTGCGGCTCTCCCTCAGCACTGACCCTCCCACAGTGCGGCTCTCCCTCAGCACTGACCCTCCCACAGTGCGGCTCTCCCTCAGCACTGACTCTCCGACAGTGCGGCTCTCCCTCAGCACTGACCCTCCGACAGTGCGGCGCTCCCTCAGCACTGATCCTCCGACCGTGCGGCTCTCCCTCAGCACTGACCCTCCCTCAGTGCGGCGCTCCCTCAGCACTGACCCTCCGACAGTGCGGCTCTCCCTCAGCACTGACCCTCCCACAGTGCGGCTCTCCCTCAGCACTGACACTCCCACAGTGCAGCGCTCCCTCAGCACTGACCCTCCCACAGTGCGGCACTCCCTCGGCACTGATTCTCCGGCAGTGCGGCACTCCATCGGCACTGATGCTCCGACAATGCGGCGCTCCCTCAGCACTGACCCTCCGACAGTGCGGCACTCCCTCAGCACTGACCCTCCGACAGTGCGGCGCTCCCTCAGCGCTGACCCTCCCACAGTGCGGCTCTCCCTCAGCGCTGACCCTCCAACAATGCGGCGCTCCCTCAGCACTGACCCTCCCACAGTGCGGCACTCCCTCAGTACTGACCCTCCGACAGTGCAGTGCTCCCTCAGTACTGACCCTCCGACAGTGCGGCTCTCCCTCAGCACTGACCCTCCGACAGTGCGGCGCTCCCTCAGCACTGACCCTCCAACAGTGCGGCGCTCCCTCAGCACTGACCCTCCGACAGTGCAGCTCTCCCTCAGCACTGACCCTCCGACAGTGCAGCGCTCCCTCAGCACTGACCCTCCGACAGTGCGGCGCTCCCTCATCATTGACCCTCTGACAATGCGGCGCTCCCTCATCACTGACCCTCTGACAGTGCGGCGCTCCCTCATCACTGACCCTCCGACAGTGCGGTAGTGGAGTCAATTAAACAGCACTCACCTTGTAAAATGCAATGATGATCAGGATCAGGAGTAGGAACCCACCCACACTGCCTCCAATCACCAGTGGCAAACTGTTGTAATATTCCCGGACTTCGACCTCAGTCCGAGCCTGTGGACAGGAACCGAGAGGGTCAGTCCCCCTGGGCCAGGACGGTGTTGAGACCTTGTTTCCCGGGGGTAGGCATTCCAGTCAGCCTCACTGCATTTGAACCCCGTGCTGACCTTCCCTAATCCCCCCACCACCCCTCCCCCCCCCAATGCTCCCCCAATGTGGTTCGAGTTCAGAGCCCCCACTTTGAGTAACTGAGTTCACTTCCGGGCATCGCGCTTCGAGAGGGAGACACCGTCCCTCGGAACATGTGCGGAACCTGGTTTCCCTGGAACTATCCCGACACTGAAAGAGTTAAAATCCGAGGTGCGGGATGGGGGTGGGGGGTTGTGATGTGGCGTAGGTTTCACACTGACTCAGCTGTTGTCCCCTCGAGTTTAGAAAGATTGAGAGGGGTGACATGACTGAGGGGCCAAAGACGATTAACTGATTCGATCGCGTCCATCGACCGGACCTATTTCCCTTGGTTTGTTGGTGCAAAGGTTCGGGTGGATTGTGACCCCAGAGCAAGTTTGGTGGCTCGAGGGTGGGGGGTTGGTGGGGGGAGAGATTAATATTTGAAGCCAGGCCTTGCAGAGAGGGAGGTCAGGAAGCAATTTGTCACACAAGGCAGAGTAACTCTCTGGAACCCTCTCTAACTTGTAACTCTTTCCCTGCCAATGAGCTGACAAGGCTAGGGGCCAATTGGAAACATCCGGGCTAGGTTAGATTGTAGTTTGGTCCCGGGTATTGAGGGTTACAGAATAAAGGCCAGAAGATGCTGTAAAGAGGCAGATCAGCTGTAAAAGACTCGAGAGGGGCTGAATAGCCTCCTCCTGTTCCTGTGTGACAGGCTTGAGAGGGGTTGAATGGCCTCCTTCTGTGTAACAGGGCTTGAGAGGGGCTGCATGACCTCCTCCTGTTCCTGTGTAACAGGCTCCAGAGGGGGCTGAATGGCCTCCTCCTGTTCCTGTGTGACAGGCTCCAGTGGGGGCTGAATTGCCTCCTCCTGTTCCTGTGTGACAGGCTAGAGAGGGGCTGAATGTCCACTCCCTCTCTCTCCAAAACACAGGGAGAGGGGACAAAGAAAGGCACAGAATGAGGTAATTACCTGGGCCCAATGGCTCGTGGGAGAGTAGATGTCAACAAATGTCTCCTGGTCCAATGAGATATGAGCCCGGCTTTCCATTCCCAGTTTAACTTCAGTGGTAACCGTCTGTTGAAGAGAAGGAACATAGGAAGGGAGGGAAATAGAAGCAAGAGGAGGTCAGAGAAACACAAGACTGCCTGACACTTAATCCAGCCTGTGGCTGATCATCCACCTCAACTCCACCTTAATCCAGCCTCTGGCTGATCATCCACCTCAACTCCACCTTAATCCAGCCTGTGGCTGATCTTCTCCCTCAACTCCAACTTAATCCAGCCTGTGGCTGATCATCCACCTCAACTCCACCTTAATCGAGTCTGTGGCTGATCATCCACCTCAACTCCACCTTAATCCAGCCTGTGGCTGATCATCCACCTCAACTCCACCTTAATCCAGCCTGTGGCTGATCTTCTCCCTCAACTCCACCTTAATCCAGCCTGTGGCTGATCTTCTCCCTCATCTCCACCTTAATCCATCCTGTGGCTGATCATCCACCTCAACCCCACCTTAATCCAGCCTGTGGCTGATCATCCACCTCAACTCCACCTTAATCCAGCCCGTGGTTGATCATCCACCTCAACTCCACCTTAATCCAGCCTGTGCCTTATCTTCTCCCTCAACTCCACCTTAATCCAGCCTGTGGCTGATCATCCACCTCAACTCCACCTTAATCCAGCCTGTGGCTGATCTTCTCCCTCAACTCCACCTTAATCCAGCCTGTGGCTGATCATCCACCTCAACCCCCCATTAATCAAGCCTGTGGCTGATCTTCTCCCTCAACTCCACCTTAATCCAGCCTGTGGCTGATCTTCTCCCTCAACTCCACCTTAATCCAGCCTGTGGCTGATCTTCTCCCTCAACTCCACCTTAATCCAGCCTGTGGCTGATCTTCTCCCTCAACTCCACCTTAATCCAGCCTGTGGCTGATCATCCACCTCAACTCCAACTTAATCCAGCCTGTGGCTGATCATCCACCTCAACTCCACCTTAATCCAGCCTGTGGCTGATCTTCTCCCTCAACTCCACCTTAATCCAGCCTGTGGCTGATCATCCAACTCAACCCAAACATAATCCAGCCTGTGGCTGATCTTCTCCCTCACCTCCACATTAATACAGCCTGTGGCTGATCATCCACCTCAACTCAACCTTAATCCAGCCTGTGGCTGATCATCCACATCAACTCCACCTTAATCCAGTCCGTGGCTCATCATCCACCTCAACTCCACCTTAATCCAGCCTGTGGATGATCATCCACCTCAACTCCACCTTAATCGAGTCTGTGGCTCATCATCCACCTCAACTCCACCTTAATCCAGCCTGTGGCTGATCATCCACCTCAACTCCACCTTAATCCAGCCTGTGGCTGATCATCCACCTCAACTCCACCTTAATCCAGCCTGTGGCTGATCATCCACCTCAACTCCACCTTAATCCATCCTGTTGCTGATCATCCACCTCAACTCCACCTTAATCCAGCCTGTGGCTGATCATCCACCTCAACTCCTCCTTAATCCAGCCTGTGGCTGATCATCACCCTCAACTCCACCTTAATCCAGCCTGTGGCTGATCTTCTCCCTCAACTCCACCTTAATCCAGCCTGTGGCTGATCATCCACCTCAACTCCACCTTAATCCAGCCTATGGCTGATCTTCTCCCTCAACTCCACCTTAATCCAGCCTGTGGCTGATCATCCACCTCAACTCCACCTTAATCCAGCCTGTGGCTGATCATCCACCTCAACTCCACCTTAATCCTGCCTGTGGCTGATCATCCACCTCAACTCCACCTTAATCCAGCCTGTGGCTGATCATCCACCTCAACTCCACCTTAATCCTGCCTGTGGCTGATCATCCACCTCAACTCCACCTTAATCCAGCCTGTGGCTGATCATCCACCTCAACTCCACCTTAATCCAGACTGTGGCTGATCTTCTCCCTCAACTCCACCTTAATCCAGCCTGTGGCTGATCTTCTCCCTCAACTCCACCTTAATCCAGCCTGTGGCTGATCTTCTCCCTCAACTCCACCTTAATCCAGCCTGTGGCTGATCTTCTCCCTCAACTCCACCTTAATGCAGCCTGTGGCTGATCTTCTCCCTCAACTCCACCTTAATCCAGCCTGTGGCTGATCATCCACCTCAACTCCACCTTAATCCAGCCTGTGGCTGATCATCCACCTCAACTCCACCTTAATCCAGCCTGTGGCTGATCTTCTCCCTCAACTCCACCTTAATCCAGCCTGTGGCTGATCTTCTACCTCAACTCCACCTTAATCCAGCCTCTGGCTGATCATCCACCTCAACTCCACCTTAATCCAGCCTGTGGCTGATCTTCTCCCTCAACTCCACATTAATCCAGAATGTGGCTGATCATCCACCTCAACTCCACCTTAATCCAGCCTGTGGCTGATCATCCACCTCAACTCCACCTTAATCCAGCCTGTGGCTGATCATCCACCTCAACTCCACCTTAATCCAGCCTGTGGCTGATCATCCACCTCAACTCCACCTTAATCCAGCCTGTGGCTGATCATTCACATCAACTCCACATTGATCCAGCCCGTGGCTGATCATCCACCTCAACTCCACCTTAATCCAGCCTGTGGTTGATCTTCCCCCTCAAATCCACCTTAATCCAGCCTGTGGCTGATCTTCTCCCTCAACTCCAGCTTAATCCAGCCTGTGGCTGATCATCCACCTCAACACCACCTTAATCCAGCCTGTGGCTGATCATCCACCTCAACTCCACGTTAATCCAGCCTGTGGATGATCATCCACCTCAACTCCACCTTAATCCAGCCTGTGGCTGATCATCCACCTCAACTCCACCTTAATCCAGCCTGTGGCTCATCTTCTCCCTCAACTCCACCTTAATCCAGCCTGTGGCTGATCAAGCACCTCAACTCCAAATTAATCCAGCCTGTGGCTGATCTTATCCCTCAACTCCACCTTAATCCAGCCTGTGGCTGATCTTCTCCCGCAACTCCATGTTAATCCAGCCTGTGGCTGAACATCCACCTCAACTCCACCTTAATCCAGCCTGTGGCTGATCAACCGCATCAACTCCACCTTAATCCAGCCTGTGGCTGATCATCCACCTCAACTCCACCTTAATCCAGCCTGTGGCTGATCTTCTCCCTCAACTCCACCTTAATCCTTACTGTGGCTGATCTTCTCCCTCAACTCCACCATAATCCAGCCTGTGGCTTATCTTCTCCCTCAACTCCACCTTAATCCAGCCTGTGGCTGATCATCCACATCAACTCCACCTTAATCCAGGCTATGGCTGATCATCCACCTCAACTCCACCTTAATCCAGCCTGTGGCCGATCATCCACCTCAACTCCACCTTAATCCAGCCTGTGGCTGATCATCCACCTCAACTCCACCGTAATCCAGCCAGTGGCTGATCATCAAACTCAACTACAACTTAATCCAGCCTGTGGCTGATCTTCCCACTCAACTCCACCTTAATCCAGCCTGTGGCTGATCTTCTCCCTCAACTCCACCTTAATCCAGCCTGTGGCTGATCATCCACATCAACTCCACATTAATCCAGCCTGTGGCTGATCATCCACCTCAACTTAACCTTAATCCAGCCTCTGGCTGATCATCCACCTCAACTCCACCTTAATCCAGCCAGTGTCTGAACATCCACCACAACTCCAACTTAATCCAGCCTGTGGCTGATCTTTTCCCTCAACTCATCTTAATCCAGCCTGTGGCTGATCATCCACCTCAACTCCACCTTAATCCAGCCTGTGGCTGATCTTCTCCCTCAACTCCACCTTAATCTAGCCTGTGGCTGATCATCCACCTCAATTCCACCTTAATCCAGCCTGTGCTCATCGTCTCCCTCAACTCCACCTTAATCCATCCTGTGGCTGATCTTCTCCCTCAACTCCACCTTAATCCAGGATGTGGCTGATCATCCACCTCAACGCCACCTTTATCCAGCCTGTGGCTTATCATCCACCTCAACTCCACCTTAATCCAGTCTGTGGCTGATCATCCACCACAACTCCACCTTAATCCAGCCTGTGACTGATCTTCTCCCTCAACTCCACCTTAATCCAGCCTGTGACTGATCTTCTCCCTCAACTCCACCTTAATCCAGCCTGTGGCTGATCTTCTCCCTCAACTCCAACTTAATCCAGCCTGTGGCTGATCTTCTCCCTCAACTCCACCTTAATCCAGCCTGTGGCTGATCATCCACCTCAACTCCACCTTAATCCAGCCTGAGGCTGATCATCCACCTCAACTCCACCTTAATCCAGCCTGTGGCTGATCATCCACCTCAACTCCACGGTAATCCAGCCTGTGGCTGATCATCCACCTCAACTCCACCTTAATCCAGCCTGTGGCTGATCTTCTCCCTCAACTCGACCTTAATCCAGCCTGTGGCTGATCTTCTCCCTCAACTCCACCTTAATCCAGCCTGTGACTGATCTTCTCCCTCAACTCCACCTTAATCCAGCCTGTGACTGATCTTCTCCCTCAACTCCAACTTAATCCAGCTTGTGGCTGATCATCCACCTCAACTCCACCATAATCCAGCCTGTGGCTAATTATCCACCTCAACTCCACCTTAATCCAGCCTGTGGCTGATCATCCACCTCAACTCCACGTTAATCCAGCCTGTGGCTGATCATCCACCTCAACTCCATCTTAATCCAGCCTGTGGCTGATCTTCTCCCTCAACTCCACATTAATCCAGCCTGTGGCTGATCATCCACCTCAACTCCACATTAATCCAGCCTGTGGCTGATCATCCACATCGACTCCACGATAATCCAGCCTGTGGCTGATCATCCAACTCAACTTAACCTTAATCCAGCCTGTGACTGATCTTCTCCCTCAACTCCACCTTAATCCAGCCTGTGGCTGATCATCCACCTCAACTCCACCTTAATCCAGCCAGTATCTGATCATCCACCTCAACTCCACCTTAATCCAGGCCGTGGCTGATCTTCTCCCTCATCTCCAAATTAATCAAGCCTGCGGCTGATCTTCTCCCTCAACTCCACCTCAATCCAGCCTGTGGCTGATCTTCTCCCGCAACTCCACCTTAATCCAGGCTGTGGCTGATCATCCACCTCAATTCCACCTTAATCCAGCCTGTGGCTGATCATCCACTTCAACTCCACCTTAATCCAGCCTGTGGTCATCTTCTCCCTCAACTCCACCTTAAACCAGCCTGTGGATGATCTTCTCCCTCAACTCCACCTTAATCCAGCCTCTGGCTGATCATCCACCTCAACTCCAACTTAATCCAGCCTGTGGCTCATCATCCACCGCAACTCCACCTTAATCCAGCCGGTGGTTGAACATCCATCTCAACTCCACCTTAATCCACCCTGTGACTGATCATCCACCTCAACTCCACCTTAATCCAGCCTGTGGATGATCTTCTCCCTCAACTCCACCTTAATCCAGCCTGCAGCTGATCATCCACCTCAACTCCTCCTTAATCCAGCCTGTGGCTGATCATCCACCTCAACTCCTCCTTAATCCAGCCTGTGGCTGATCTTCTCCCTCAACTCCACCTTAATCCAGCCTGTGGCTGATCTTCTCCCTCAACTCCACCTTAATCCAGCCTGTGGCTGATCTTCTCCCTCAACTCCACCTTAATCCAGCCTGTGGCTGATCATCCACCTCAACTCCACCTTAATCCAGCCTGTGGCTGATCTTCTCCCTCAACTCCACCTTAATCCAGCCTGTGGCTTATCATCCACCTCAACTCCACCTTAATCCAGCCTGTGGCTGATGATCCACCTCAACTCCACCTTAATCCAGCCTGTGGCTGATCTTCTCCCTCAACTCCACCTTAATCCAGCCTGCGGCTGATCTTCTCCCTCAACTCCACATTAATCCAGCCTGTGGCTGATCTTCTCCCTCAACTCCACCTTAATCCAGCCTCTGGCTGATCTTCTCCCTCAACTCCACCTTAATCCAGCCTGTGTCTGATCATCCACCTCAACTCCATCTTAATCCAGCCTGTGGCTGATCAACCACCTCAACTCCACATTAATCCAGCCTGTGGCTGATCTTCTCCCTCAACTCCACCTTAATCCAGGCTGTGGCTGATCATCCACCTCAATTCCACCTTAATCCAGCCTGTGGCTGATCTTCTCCCTCAACTCCACATTAATCCAGCCTGTGGCTGATCATCCACCTCAACTCCACCTTAATCTAGCCTGTGGCTGATCTTCCCTCTCAACTCCACCTTAATCCAGCCTGTGGCTGATCATCCACCTCAACTCCACCTTAATCCAGCCTGTGGCTGATCATCCACCTCAACTCCACCTTAATCTAGCCTGTGGCTGATCTTCTCCCTCAACTCCACCTTAATCCAGCCTGTGGCTGATCATCCACCTCAACTCCACCTTAATCCAGCCTGTGGCTTATCTAATCCCCCACCTCCACCTTAATCCAGCCTGTGGCTGATCATCCACCTCAACTCCACCTTAATCCAGTCTGTGGCTAATTATCCACCTCAACTCCACCTTAATCCAGCCTGAGGCTGATCAACCACCTCAACTCCACCTTAATCCAGCCTGTGGCTGATCATCCACCTCAACTCAACATTAATCCAGCCTGTGGCTGATCATCCACCTCAACTCCATCTTAATCCAGCCTGTGGCTGATCTTCTCCCTCAACTCCACCTTAATCCAGCCTGTGGCTGATCATCCACCTCAACTCCATCTTAATCCAGCCTGTGGCCGATCATCCACCTCAACTCCACCTTAATCCAGCCTGTGGCTGATCATCCACCTCAACTCCACCTTAATCCAGCCTGTGGCTGATCTTCTCCCTCAACTCGACCTTAATCCAGCCTGTGGCTGATCTTCTCCCTCAACTCGACCTTAATCCAGCCTGTGGCTGATCTTCACCCTCAACTCCACCTTAATCCAGCCTGTGGCTGATCTTCTCCCTCAACTCGACCTTAATCCAGCCTGTGGCTGATCTTCTCCCTCAACTCGACCTTAATCCAGCCTGTGGCTGATCTTCTCAATCAACTCCACCTTAATCCAGCCTGTGGCTGATCATCCACCTCAACTCCACCTTAATCCAGCCTGGGGCTGATCATCCACCTCAACTCCTCCTTAATCCAGCCTGTGGCTGATCTTCTCCCTCAACTCCACCTTAATCCAGCCTGTGGCTGATCTTCTCCCTCAACTCCACCTTAATCCAGCCTGTGGCTTATCATCCACCTCAACTCCACCTTAATGCAGCCTGTGGCTGATCATCCACATCAACTCCACCTTAATCCAGCCTGTGGCTGATCATCCACCTCAACTCCACCTTAATCCAGCCTGTGGCTGATCTTCTCCCTCAACTCCACCTTAATCCAGCCTGTGGCTGATCATCCTTCTCAACTCCACTTTAATCCAGCCTGTGGCTGATCTTCTCCCTCCACTCCACCTTAATCCAGTCTACGCCTGATCTTCTCCCTCAACTCCACATTAATCCAGCCTGTGGCTGATCATCCACCTCAACTCCACATTAATCCAGCCTGTGGCTGATCATCCACATCAACTCCACCTTAATCCAGCCTGTGGCTGATCATCCACCTCAACTCCACCTTAATCCAGCCTGTGGCTGATCATCCAACTCAACTTAACCTTAATCCAGCCTGTGACTGATCTTCTCCCTCAACTCCACCTTAATCCAGCCTGTGGCTGATCATCCACCTCAACTCCACCTTAATCCAGCCAGTATCTGATCATCCACCTCAACTCCACCTTAATCCAGCCTGTGGCTGATCTTCTCCCGCAACTCCACCTTAATCCAGGCTGTGGCTGATCATCCACCTCAATTCCACCTTAATCCAGCCTGTGGCTGATCATCTACTTCAACTCCACCTTAATCCAGCCTGTGGTCATCTTCTCCCTCAACTCCACCTTAAACCAGCCTGTGGATGATCTTCTCCCTCAACTCCACCTTAATCCAGCCTCTGGCTGATCATCCACCTCAACTCCAACTTAATCCAGCCTGTGGCTCATCATCCACCGCAACTCCACCTTAATCCAGCCTCTGGCTGATCATCCACCTCAACTCCAACTTAATCCAGCCTGTGGCTCATCATCCACCGCAACTCCACCTTAATCCAGCCGGTGGTTGAACATCCATCTCAACTCCACCTTAATCCAGCCTGTGACTGATCATCCACCTCAACTCCACCTTAATCCAGCCTGTGGATGATCTTCTCCCTCAACTCCACCTTAATCCAGCCTGCAGCTGATCATCCACCTCAACTCCTCCTTAATCCAGCCTGTGGCTGATCATCCACCTCAACTCCTCCTTAATCCAGCCTGTGGCTGATCATCCACCTCAGCTCCACCTTAATCCAGCCTGTGGCTGATGATCCACCTCAACTCCACCTTAATCCAGCCTGTGGCTGATCTTCTCCCTCAACTCCACCTTAATCCAGCCTGTGGCTGATCATCCACCTCAACTCCACCTTAATCCAGCCTGCGGCTGATCTTCTCCCTCAACTCCACATTAATCCAGCCTGTGGCTGATCTTCTCCCTCAACTCCACCTTAATCCAGCCTGTGGCTGATCTTCTCCCTCAACTCCACCTTAATCCAGCCTGTGTCTGATCATCCACCTCAACTCCATTTTAATCCAGCCTGTGGCTGATCATCCACCTCAACTCCACCTTAATCCAGCCTGTGGCTGATCTTCTCCCTCAACTCCACCTTAATCCAGGCTGTGGCTGATCATCCACCTCAATTCCACCTTAATCCAGCCTGTGGCTGATCTTCTCCCTCAACTCCACATTAATCCAGCCTGTGGCTGATCTTCCACCTCAACTCCACCTTAATCCAGCCTGTGGCTGATCTTCCCTCTCAACTCCACCTTAATCCAGCCTGTGGCTGATCATCCACCTCAACTCCACCTTAATCCAGCCTGTGGCTGATCATCCCCCTCAACTCCACCTTAATCTAGCCTGTGGCTGATCTTCTCCCTCAACTCCACCTTAATCCAGCCTGTGGCTGATCATCCACCTCAACTCCACCTTAATCCAGCCTGTGGCTTATCTAATCCCCCACCTCCACATTAATCCAGCCTGTGGCTGATCATCCACCTCAACTCCACTTTAATCCAGTCTGTGGCTAATTATCCACCTCAACTCCACCTTAATCCAGCCTGAGGCTGATCAACCACCTCAACTCCACCTTAATCCAGCCTGTGGCTGATCATCCACCTCAACTCAACATTAATCCATCCTGTGGCTGATCATCCACCTCAACTCCATCTTAATCCAGCCTGTGGCTGATCTTCTCCCTCAACTCCACCTTAATCCAGCCTGTGGCTGATCATCCACCTCAACTCCATCTTAATCCAGCCCGTGGCCGATCATCCACCTCAACTCCACCTTAATCCAGACTGTGGCTGATCATCCACCTCAACTCCACCTTAATCCAGCCTGTGGCTGATCGTCTCCCTCAACTCGACCTTAATCCAGCCTGTGGCTGATCTTCTCCCTCAACTCGACCTTAATCCAGCCTGTGGCTGATCTTCACCCTCCACTCCACCTTAATCCAGCCTGTGGCTGATCTTCTCAATCAACTCCACCTTAATCCAGCCTGTGGCTGATCATCCACCTCAACTCCACCTTAATCCAGCCTCTGGCTGATCATCCACCTCAACTTTACATCAATCCAGCCTGTGGCCGATCTTCTCCCTCAACTCCACCTTAATCCAGCCTGTGGCTGATCATCCACCTCAACTCCACCTTAATCCAGCCTGGGGCTGATCATCCACCTCAACTCCTCCTTAATCCAGCCTGTGGCTGATCTTCTCCCTCAACTCCACCTTAATCCAGCCTGTGGCTGATCTTCTCCCTCAACTCCACCTTAATCCAGCCTGTGGCTTATCATCCACCTCAACTCCACCTTAATCCAGCCTGTGGCTGATCATCCACATCAACTCCACCTTAATCCAGCCTGTGGCTGATCATCCACCTCAACTCCACCTTAATCCAGCCTGTGGCTGATCTTCTCCCTCAACTCCACCTTAATCCAGCCTGTGGCTGATCATCCACCTCAACTCCACCTTAATCCAGCCTGTGGCTGATCATCCTTCTCAACTCCACTTTAATCCAGCCTGTGGCTGATCATCCACATCAACCCCACGCTAATCCAGCCTGTGGCTGATCATCCAACTCAATTTAACCTTAATCCAGCCTGTGACTGATCTTCTCCCTCAACTCCACCTTAATCCAGCCTGTGGCTGATCATCCACCTCAACTCCACCTTAATCCAGCCAGTATCTGATCATCCACCTCAACTCCACCTTAATCCAGGCTGTGGCTGATCTTCTCCCTCAACTCCACCTTAATCCAGGCTGTGGCTGATCATCCACCTCAATTCCACCTTAATCCAGCCTGTGGCTGATCATCCACCTCATCTCCAAATTAATCAAGCCTGCGGCTGATCTTCTCCCTCAACTCCACCTCAATCCAGCCTGTGGCTGATCTTCTCCCGCAACTCCACCTTAATCCAGGCTGTGGCTGATCATCCACCTCAATTCCACCTTAATCCAGCCTGTGGCTGATCATCCACTTCAACTCCACCTTAATCCAGCCTGTGGTCATCTTCTCCCTCAACTCCACCTTAAACCAGCCTGTGGATGATCTTCTCCCTCAACTCCACCTTAATCCAGCCTCTGGCTGATCATCCACCTCAACTCCAACTTAATCCAGCCTGTGGCTCATCATCCACCGCAACTCCACCTTAATCCAGCCAGTGGTTGAACATCCATCTCAACTCCACCTTAATCCAGCCTGTGGATGATCTTCTCCCTCAACTCCACCTTAATCCAGCCTGCAGCTGATCATCCACCTCAACTCCACCTTAATCCAGCCTGTGGCTGATCATCCACCTCAACTCCACCTTAATCCAGCCTGTGGCTGATGATCCACCTCAACTCCACCTTAATCCAGCCTGTGGCTGATCTTCTCCCTCAACTCCACATTAATCCAGCCTGTGGCTGATCTTCTCCCTCAACTCCACCTAAATCCAGCCTGTGGCTGATCTTCTCCCTCAACTCCACCTTAATCCAGCCTGTGTCTGATCATGCACCTCAACTCCATCTTAATCCAGCCTGTGGCTGATCATCCACCTCAACTCCACCTTAATCCAGCCTGTGGCTGATCTTCTCCCTCAACTCCACCTTAATCCAGGCTGTGGCTGATCATCCACCTCAACTCCACCGTAATCCAGCCTGTGGCTGATCATCCACCTCAACTACACCTGAAACCAGCCTGTGGCTGATCTTCTCCCTCAACTCCACCTTAATCCAGGCCGTGGCTGATCTTCTCCCTCATCTCCAAATTAATCAAGCCTGCGGCTGATCTTCTCCCTCAACTCCACCTCAATCCAGACTGTGGCTGATCTTCTCCCGCAACTCCACCTTAATCCAGGCTGTGGCTGATCATCCACCTCAATTCCACCTTAATCCAGCCTGTGGCTGATCATCCACTTCAACTCCACCTTAATCCAGCCTGTGGTCATCTTCTCCCTCAACTCCACCTTAATCCAGCCTGTGGCTGATCTTCTCCCTCAACTCCACCTTAATCCAGCCTGTGGCTGATCTTCTCCCTCAACTCCACCTTAATCCAGCCTGTGGCTGATCATCCACCTCAACTCCACCTTAATCCAGCCTGTGGCTGATCTTCTCCCTCAACTCCACCTTAATCCAGCCTGTGGCTTATCATCCACCTCAACTCCACCTTAATCCAGCCTGTGGCTGATGATCCACCTCAACTCCACCTTAATCCAGCCTGTGGCTGATCTTCTCCCTCAACTCCACCTTAATCCAGCCTGCGGCTGATCTTCTCCCTCAACTCCACATTAATCCAGCCTGTGGCTGATCTTCTCCCTCAACTCCACCTTAATCCAGCCTGTGGCTGATCTTCTCCCTCAACTCCACCTTAATCCAGCCTGTGTCTGATCATCCACCTCAACTCCATCTTAATCCAGCCTGTGGCTGATCAACCACCTCAACTCCACATTAATCCAGCCTGTGGCTGATCTTCTCCCTCAACTCCACCTTAATCCAGGCTGTGGCTGATCATCCACCTCAATTCCACCTTAATCCAGCCTGTGGCTGATCTTCTCCCTCAACTCCACATTAATCCAGCCTGTGGCTGATCATCCACCTCAACTCCACCTTAATCTAGCCTGTGGCTGATCTTCCCTCTCAACTCCACCTTAATCCAGCCTGTGGCTGATCATCCACCTCAACTCCACCTTAATCCAGCCTGTGGCTGATCATCCACCTCAACTCCACCTTAATCTAGCCTGTGGCTGATCTTCTCCCTCAACTCCACCTTAATCCAGCCTGTGGCTGATCATCCACCTCAACTCCACCTTAATCCAGCCTGTGGCTTATCTAATCCCCCACCTCCACCTTAATCCAGCCTGTGGCTGATCATCCACCTCAACTCCACCTTAATCCAGTCTGTGGCTAATTATCCACCTCAACTCCACCTTAATCCAGCCTGAGGCTGATCAACCACCTCAACTCCACCTTAATCCAGCCTGTGGCTGATCATCCACCTCAACTCAACATTAATCCAGCCTGTGGCTGATCATCCACCTCAACTCCATCTTAATCCAGCCTGTGGCTGATCATCCACCTCAACTCCATCTTAATCCAGCCTGTGGCCGATCATCCACCTCAACTCCACCTTAATCCAGCCTGTGGCTGATCATCCACCTCAACTCCACCTTAATCCAGCCTGTGGCTGATCTTCTCCCTCAACTCGACCTTAATCCAGCCTGTGGCTGATCTTCTCCCTCAACTCGACCTTAATCCAGCCTGTGGCTGATCTTCACCCTCCACTCCACCTTAATCCAGCCTGTGGCTGATCTTCTCAATCAACTCCACCTTAATCCAGCCTGTGGCTGATCATCCACCTCAACTCCACCTTAATCCAGCCTCTGGCTGATCATCCAACTCAACTTTACATCAATCCAGCCTGTGGCCGATCTTCTCCCTCAACTCCAAATTAATCAAGCCTTTGGCTGATCATCCACCTCAACTCCACCTTAATCCAGCCTGGGGCTGATCATCCACCTCAACTCCTCCTTAATCCAGCCTGTGGCTGATCTTCTCCCTCAACTCCACCTTAATCCAGCCTGTGGCTGATCTTCTCCCTCAACTCCACCTTAATCCAGCCTGTGGCTTATCATCCACCTCAACTCCACCTTAATGCAGCCTGTGGCTGATCATCCACATCAACTCCACCTTAATCCAGCCTGTGGCTGATCATCCACCTCAACTCCACCTTAATCCAGCCTGTGGCTGATCTTCTCCCTCAACTCCACCTTAATCCAGCCTGTGGCTGATCATCCTTCTCAACTCCACTTTAATCCAGCCTGTGGCTGATCTTCTCCCTCCACTCCACCTTAATCCAGTCTACGCCTGATCTTCTCCCTCAACTCCACATTAATCCAGCCTGTGGCTGATCATCCACCTCAACTCCACATTAATCCAGCCTGTGGCTGATCATCCACATCAACTCCACCTTAATCCAGCCTGTGGCTGATCATCCACCTCAACTCCACCTTAATCCAGCCTGTGGCTGATCATCCAACTCAACTTAACCTTAATCCAGCCTGTGACTGATCTTCTCCCTCAACTCCACCTTAATCCAGCCTGTGGCTGACCATCCACCTCAACTCCACCTTAATCCAGCCTGTAGCTGATCATCCACCTCAACTCCACCTTAATCCAGCCTGTGGCTGATCTTCTCCCGCAACTCCACCTTAATCCAGGCTGTGGCTGATCATCCACCTCAATTCCACCTTAATCCAGCCTGTGGCTGATCATCTACTTCAACTCCACCTTAATCCAGCCTGTGGTCATCTTCTCCCTCAACTCCACCTTAAACCAGCCTGTGGATGATCTTCTCCCTCAACTCCACCTTAATCCAGCCTCTGGCTGATCATCCACCTCAACTCCAACTTAATCCAGCCTGTGGCTCATCATCCACCGCAACTCCACCTTAATCCAGCCTCTGGCTGATCATCCATCTCAACTCCACCTTAATCCAGCCTGTGACTGATCATCCACCTCAACTCCACCTTAATCCAGCCTGTGGATGATCTTCTCCCTCAACTCCACCTTAATCCAGCCTGCAGCTGATCATCCACCTCAACTCCTCCTTAATCCAGCCTGTGGCTGATCATCCACCTCAACTCCTCCTTAATCCAGCCTGTGGCTGATCATCCACCTCAGCTCCACCTTAATCCAGCCTGTGGCTGATCTTCTCCCTCAACTCCACCTTAATCCAGCCTGTGGCTGATCATCCACCTCAACTCCACCTTAATCCAGCCTGTGGCTGATCATCCACCTCAACGGCACCTTAATCCAGCCTGTGGCTGATCTTCTCCCTCAACTCCACCTTAATCCAGCCTGTGGCTGATCATCCTTCTCAACTCCACTTTAATCCAGCCTGTGGCTGATCATCCACATCAACCCCACGCTAATCCAGCCTGTGGCTGATCATCCAACTCAACTTAACCTTAATCCAGCCTGTGACTGATCTTCTCCCTCAACTCCACCTTAATCCAGCCTGTGGCTGATCATCCACCTCAACTCCACCTTAATCCAGCCAGTATCTGATCATCCACCTCAACTCCACCTTAATCCAGGCTGTGGCTGATCTTCTCCCTCAACTCCACCTTAATCCAGGCTGTGGCTGATCATCCACCTCAATTCCACCTTAATCCAGCCTGTGGCTGATCATCCACCTCATCTCCAAATTAATCAAGCCTGCGGCTGATCTTCTCCCTCAACTCCACCTCAATCCAGCCTGTGGCTGATCTTCTCCCGCAACTCCACCTTAATCCAGGCTGTGGCTGATCATCCACCTCAATTCCACCTTAATCCAGCCTGTGGCTGATCATCCACTTCAACTCCACCTTAATCCAGCCTGTGGTCATCTTCTCCCTCAACTCCACCTTAAACCAGCCTGTGGATGATCTTCTCCCTCAACTCCACCTTAATCCAGCCTCTGGCTGATCATCCACCTCAACTCCAACTTAATCCAGCCTGTGGCTCATCATCCACCGCAACTCCACCTTAATCCAGCCGGTGGTTGAACATCCATCTCAACTCCACCTTAATCCAGCCTGTGGATGATCTTCTCCCTCAACTCCACCTTAATCCAGCCTGCAGCTGATCATCCACCTCAACTCCACCTTAATCCAGCCTGTGGCTGATGATCCACCTCAACTCCACCTTAATCCAGCCTGTGGCTGATCTTCTCCCTCAACACCACCTTAATCCAGCCTGCGGCTGATCTTCTCCCTCAACTCCACATTAATCCAGCCTGTGGCTGATCTTCTCCCTCAACTCCACCTAAATCCAGCCTGTGGCTGATCTTCTCCCTCAACTCCACCTTAATCCAGCCTGTGGCTGATCATCCACCTCAACTCCACCTTAATCCAGCCTGTGGCTGATCTTCTCCCTCAACTCCACCTTAATCCAGGCTGTGGCTGATCATCCACCTCAACTACACCTGAAACCAGCCTGTGGCTGATCTTCTCCCTCAACTCCACCTTAATCCAGCCTGTGGCTGATCTTCTCCCTCAACTCCACATTAATCCAGCCTGTGGCTGATCATCCACCTCAACTCCACCTTAATCCAGCCTGTGGCTGATCTTCCCTCTCAACTCCACCTTAATCCAGCCTGTGGCTGATCATCCACCTCAACTCCACCTTAATCCAGCCTGTGGCTGATCATCCACCTCAACTCCACCTTAATCTAGCCTGTGGCTGATCTTCTCCCTCAACTCCACCTTAATCCAGCCTGTGGCTGATCATCCACCTCAACTCCAAATTAATCCAGCCTGTGGCTTATCTACTCCCCCACCTCCACCTTAATCCAGCCTGTGGCTAATTATCCACCTCAACTCCACCTTAATCCAGCCTGAGGCTGATCAACCACCTCAACTCCACCTTAATCCAGCCTATGGCTGATCATCCACCTCAACTCAACATTAATCCAGCCTGTGGCTGATCATCCACCTCAACTCCATCTTAATCCAGCCTGTGGCTGATCTTCTCCCTCAACTCCACCTTAATCCAGCCTGTGGCTGATCATCCACCTCAACTCCATCTTAATCCAGCCTGTGGCCGATCATCCACCTCAACTCCACCTTAATCCAGCCTGTGGCTGATCATCCACCTCAACTCCACCTTAATCCAGCCTGTGGCTGATCGTCTCCCTCAACTCGACCTTAATCCAGCCTGTGGCTGATCTTCTCCCTCAACTCGACCTTAATCCAGCCTGTGGCTGATCTTCACCCTCCACTCCACCTTAATCCAGCCTGTGGCTGATCTTCTCAATCAACTCCACCTTAATCCAGCCTGTGGCTGATCATCCACCTCAACTCCACCTTAATCCAGCCTCTGGCTGATCATCCACCTCAACTTTACATCAATCCAGCCTGTGGCCGATCTTCTCCCTCAACTCCAAATTAATCAAGCCCTTGGCTGATCATCCACCTCAACTCCACCTTAATCCAGCCTGGGGCTGATCATCCACCTCAACTCCTCCTTAATCCTTCCTGGGGCTGATCATCCACCTCAACTCCTCCTTAATCCAGCCTGTGGCTGATGATCCACCTCAACTCCACCTTAATCCAGCCTGTGGCTGATCTTCTCCCTCAACTCCACCTTAATCCAGCCTGCGGCTGATCTTCTCCCTCAAGTTCACATTAATCCAGCCTGTGGCTGATCTTCTCCCTCAACTCCACCTTAATCCAGCCTGTGTCTGATCATCCACCTCAACTCCATCTTAATCCAGCCTGTGGCTGATCATCCACCTCAACTCCACCTTAATCCAGCCTGTGGCTGATATTCTCCCTCAACTCCACCTTAATCCAGCCTGTGGCTGATCATCCACCTAATTCCACCTTAATCCAGCCTGTGGCTGATCATCCACCTCAACTCCACCTTAATCCAGCCTGTGGCTGATCATCCACCTCAACTCCACCTTAATCCAGCGTGTGGCTGATCTTCTCTCTCAACTCCACCTTAATCCAGCCTGTGGCTGATCTTCTCCCTCAACTCCACCTTAATCCAGCCTGTGGCTGATCATCCACCTCAATTCCACCTTAATCCAGCCTGTGGCTGATCATCCACCTCAACTCCACCTTAATCCAGCCTGTGGCTGATCATCCACCTCAATTCCACCTTAATCCAGCCTGTGGCTGATCATCCACCTCAACTCCACCTGAAACCAGCCTGTGGCTGATCTTCTCCCTCAACTCCACCTTCATCCAGCCTGTGGCTGATCTTCTCCCTCAACTCCACCTTAATCCAGCCTGTGGCTGATCATCCACCTCAACTCCACCTTAATCCAGCCTGTGGCTTATCTTCCCTCTCAACTCCACCTTAATCTAGCCTGTGGCTGATCATCCACCTCAACTCCACCTTAATCCAGCCTGTGGCTGATCATCCACCTCAACTCCACCTTAATCCAGCCTGTGGCTGATCATCCACCTCAACTCCACCTTAATCCAGCCTGTGGCTGATCTTCTCCCTCAACTCCACCTTAATCCAGCCTGTGGCTGATCATCCACCTCAACTCCACCTTAATCCAGCCTGTGGCTGATCATCCACCTCAACTCCACCTTAATCCAGCCTGTGGCTGATCATCCACCTCAACTCAACATTAATCCAGCCTGTTGCTGATCATCCACCTCAACTCCACATTAATCCAGCCTGTGGCTGATCATCCACCTCAACTCCACCTTAATCCAGCCTGTGGCTGATCATCCACCTCAACTCCATCTTAATCCAGCCTGTGGCTGATCTTCTCCCTCAACTCCACCTTAATCCAGCCTGTGGCTTATCATCCACCTCAACTCCATCTTAATCCAGCCTGTGGCTGATCATACACCTCAACTCCACCTTAATCCAGCCTGTGGCTGATCATCCACCTCAACTCCACCTTAATCCAGCCTGTGGCTGATCTTCTCCCTCAACTCGACCTTAATCCAGCCTGTGGCTGATCTTCTCCCTCCACTCCAACTTAATCAAGTCTGTGGCTGATCTTCTCCCTCAACTCCACCTTAATCCAGCCTGTGGCTAATTATCCACCTCAACTCCACCTTAATCCAGCCTGTGGCTGATCATCCACCTCAACTCCACCTTAATCCAGCCTGTGGCTGATCATCCACCTCAACTCCACCTTAATGCAGCCTGTGGCTGATATTCTCCCTCAACTCCACCTTAATCCAGCCTGTGGCTGATCATCCACCTCAACTCCACCTTAATCAAGCCTGTGGCTGATCTTCTCCCTCAACTCCACCTTAATCCAGTCTGTGGCTGATCATCCAACTCAACTCCACCTTAATCCAGCCTGTGGCTGATCATCCACCTCAACTCCACCTTAATCCAGCCTGTGGCTGATCTCTCCCTCAACTCCACCTTAATCCAGCCTGTGGCTGATCATCCTTCTCAACTCCACCTTAATCCAGCCTGTGGCTGATCGTCTCCCTCAACTCCACCTTAATCCAGCCTGTGGCTGATCATCCACCTCAACTCCACCTTAATCCAGCCTGTGGCTGATCTTCTCCCTCAACTCCACCTTAATCCAGCCTGTGGCTGATCATCCACCTCAACTCCACCTTAATCCAGCCTGTGGCTGATCATCCACCTCAACTCCACCTTAATCCAGCCTGTGGCTGATCTTCTCCCTCAACTCCACCTTAATCCAGCCTGTGGCTGATCTTCTCCCTCAACTCCACCTTAATCCAGCCTGTGGCTGATCATCCACCTCAACTCCACCTTTATCCAGCCTGTGGCTGATCATCTCCCTCAACTCAACCTTAATCCAGCCTGTGGCTGATCTTCCACCTCAACTGCATCTTAATCCAGCCTGTGGCTGATCTTCTCCCTCAACTCCACCTTAATCCAGCCTGTGGCTGATCATCTCCCTCAAATCAACCTTAATCCATCCTGTGGCTGATCTTCCACCTCAACTGCATCTTAATCCAGCCTGTGGCTGATCTTCTCCCTCAACTCCACCTTAATCCAGCCTGTGGCTAATTATCCACCTCAACTCCACCTTAATCCAGCCTGTGGCTGATCTTCTCCCTCAACTCCACCTTAATCCAGCCTGTGGCTGATCATCCACCTCAACTCCACCTTAATCCAGCCTGTGGCTGACCTTCTCCCTCAACTCCACCTTAATCCAGTCTGTGGCTGATCCTCTCCCTCAACTCCACCTTTATTCAGCCTGTGGATGATCATCCACCTCAACTCCACCTTAATCCAGGTTGTGGCTGATCTTCTCCCTCAACTCCACCTTAATCCAGCCTGGGGCTGATCATCCACCTCATCTCCACCTTAATTCAGACTGTGGCTGATCTTCTCCCTCATCTCCACCTTAATCCAGCCTGTGGCTGATCTTCTCCCTCAACTCCACCTTAATCCAGCCTGTGCCTGATCATCCACCTCAACTCCTCCTTAATCCAGCCTGTGGCTGATCTTCTCCCTCAACTCCACCTTAATCCAGCCTGTGCCTGATCATCCACCTCAACTCCTCCTTAATCCAGCCTATGGCTGATCTTCTCCCTCAACTCCACCTTAATCCAGCCTGTGGCTGATCATCCACCTCAACTCCACCTTAATCCAGCCTGTGGCTGATCATCCACCTCAACTCAACCTTAATCTAGCCTGTGGCTGATCATCCACCTCAACTCCACCTTAATCCAGCCTGTGGCTGATCATCCAACTCAACTCCACCTTAATCCAGCCTGTGGCTGATCATCCACCTCAACTCCACCTTAATCCAGCCCGTGGATTATCTTATCCCTCAACTCCACCTTCATCCAGCCTGTGGCTGATCTTCTCCCTCAACTCCACCTTAATCCAGCCTGTGGCTGATCATCCACCTCAACTCCACCTTTATCCAGCCTGTGGCTGATCTTCTCCCTCAACTCCACCTTAATCCACCCTGTGGCTGATCTTCTCCCTCAACTCCACCGTAATCCAGCCTGTGGCTGATCATCCACCTCAACTCCACCTTAATCCAGTCTGTGGCTGATCATCCACCTCAACTCCACATTAATCCAGCCTGTAGCTGATCATCCACCTCAACTCCACCTTAATCCAGCCTGTGGCTGATCATCCAACTCAACTCCACCTTAATCCAGCCTGTGGCTGATCATCCACCTCAACTCCACCTTCATCCAGCCTGTGGCTGATCATCCACCTCAACTCCCCCTTAATCCAGCCTTTGGCTGATCATCCACCTCAACTCCACCTTAATCCAGCCTGTGGCTGATGATCCACCTCAACTCCACCTTAATCCAGCCTTTGGCTGATCATCCACCTCAACTCCCCCTTAATCCAGCCTGTGACTGATCTTCTCCCTCAACTCCACATTAATCCAGCCTGTGGCTAACATCCACCTCAACTCCACCTTAATCCAGCCTGTGTCTGATCTTCTCCCTCAACTCCACATTAATCCAGCCTGTGTCTGATCTTCTCCCTCAACTCCACCTTAATCCAGCCTGTGGCTGATCTTCTCCCTCAACTCCACCTTAATCCAGCCTGTGGCTGATCATCTCCTTCAACTCCACCTTAATCCAGCCTGTGGCTGATCATCCACCTCAACTCCACCTTAATCCAGCCTGTGGCTGATCTTCTCCCTCCACTCCACCTTTATCCAGTGTGTGGCTGATCAGCCACCTCAACTCCACCTTAATCCAGCCTGTGGCTGATCATCCACCTCAACTCCACCTTAATCCAGCCTGTGGCTGATCATCCACCTCAACTCCACCTTAATCCAGCCTGTGGCTGATCATCCACCTCAACTCCACCTTAATCCATCCTGTGGCTGATCATCCACCTCAACTCCACCTTAATCCAGCCTGTGGCTGGTCATCCACCTCAACTCCACCTTAATCCAGCCTGTGGCTGATCTTCTCCCTCAACTCCACCTTAATCCAGCCTGTGGCTGATCATCCACCTCAACTCCACCTTAATCCAGCCTGTGGCTGATCTTCCACCTCAACTCTACCTTAATCCAGCCTGTGGCTGATCATCCACCTCAACTCCACCTTAATCCAGCCTGTGGCTGATCATCCACCTCAACTCCACCTTAATCCAGCGTGTGGCTGATCTTCTCTCTCAACTCCACCTTAATCCAGCCTGTGGCTGATCTTCTCCCTCAACTCCACCTTAATCCAGCCTGTGGCTGATCATCCACCTCAATTCCACCTTAATCCCGCCTGTGGCTGATCATCCACCTCAACTCCACCTTAATCCAGCCTGTGGCTGATCATCCACCTCAATTCCACCTTAATCCAGCCTGTGGCTGATCATCCACCTCAACTCCACCTGAAACCAGCCTGTGGCTGATCTTCTCCCTCAACTCCACCTACATCCAGCCTGTGGCTGATCTTCTCCCTCAACTCCACCTTAATCCAGCCTGTGGCTGATCATCCACCTCAACTCCACCTTAATCCAGCCTGTGCCTTATCTTCCCTCTCAACTCCACCTTAATCTAGCCTGTGGCTGATCAACCACCTCAACTCCACCTTAATCCAGCCTGTGGCTGATCATCCACCTCAACTCCACCTTAATCCAGCCTGTGGCTGATCTTCTCCCTCAACTCCACCTTAATCCAGCCTGTGGCTGATCATCCACCTCAAATCCACCTTAATCCAGCCTGTGGCTGATCATCCACCTCAACTCCACCTTAATCCAGCCTGTGGCTGATCATCCACCTCAACTCCACCTTAATCCAGCCTGTGGCTTATCTAATCCCCCACCTCCACCTTAATCCAGCCTGTGGCTGATCATCCACCTCAACTCCACCTTAATCCAGTCTGTGGCTAATTATCCACCTCAACTCCACCTTAATCCAGCCTGAGGCTCATCAACCACCTCAACTCCACCTTAATCCAGCCTGTGGCTGATCATCCACCTCAACTCAACATTAATCCAGCCTGTTGCTGATCATCCACCTCAACTCCACCTTAATCCAGCCTGTGGCTGATCATCCACCTCAACTCCACCTTAATCCAGCCTGTGGCTGATCATCCACCTCAACTCCATCTTAATCCAGCCTGTGGCTGATCTTCTCCCTCAACTCCACCTTAATCCAGCCTGTGGCTTATCATCCACCTCAACTCCATCTTAATCCAGCCTGTGGCTGATCTTCTCCCTCAACTCGACCTTAATCCAGCCTGTGGCTGATCTTCCCCCTCCACTCCAACTTAATCAAGTCTGTGGCTGATCTTCTCCCTCAACTCCACCTTAATCCAGCCTGTGGCTAATTATCCACCTCAACTCCACCTTAATCCAGCCTGTGGCTGATCATCCACCTCAACTCCACCTTAATCCAGCCTGTGGCTGATCATCCACCTCAACTCCACCTTAATGCAGCCTGTGGCTGATATTCTCCCTCAACTCCACCTTAATCCTGCCTGTGGCTGATCATCCACCTCAACTCCACCTTAATCCAGCCTGTGGCTGATCTTCTCCCTCAACTCCACCTTAATCCAGTCTGTGGCTGATCATCCAACTCAACTCCACCTTAATCCAGCCTGTGGCTGATCATCCACATCAACTCCACCTTAATCCAGCCTGTGGCTGATCTCTCCCTCAACTCCACCTTAATCCAGCCTGTGGCTGATCATCCTTCTCAACTCCACCTTAATCCAGCCTGTGGCTGATCGTCTCCCTCAACTCCACCTTAATCCAGCCTGTGGCTGATCATCCACCTCAACTCCACCTTAATCCAGCCTGTGGCTGATCTTCTCCCTCAACTCCACCTTAATCCAGCCTGTGTTTCATCATCCACCTCAACTCCACCTTAATCCAGCCTGTGGCTGATCTTCTCCCTCAACTCCACCTTAATCCAGCCTGTGGCTGATCATCCACCTCAACTCCACCTTTATCCAGCATGTGGCTGATCAACTCCCTCAACTCAACCTTAATCCAGTCTGTGGCTGATCATCCACCTCAACTCCACCTTTAAATCAGCCTGTGGCTGATCATCTCCCTCAACTCAACCTTAATCCAGCCTGTGGCTGATCTTCCACCTCAACTGCATCTTAATCCAGCCTGTGGCTGATCTTCTCCCTCAACTCCACCTTAATCCAGCCTGTGGCTGATCATCTCCCTCAACTCAACCTTAATCCAGCCTGTGGCTGATCTTCCACCTCAACTGCATCTTAATCCAGCCTGTGGCTGATCTTCTCCCTCAACTCCACCTTAATCCAGCCTGTGGCTAATTATCCACCTCAACTCCACCTTAATCCAGCCTGTGGCTGATCTTCTCCCTCAACTCCACCTTAATCCAGCCTGTGGCTGATCATCCACCTCAACTCCACCTTAATCCAGCCTGTGGCTGATCTTCTCCCTCAACTCCACCTTAATCCAGTCTGTGGCTGATCCTCTCCCTCAACTCCACCTTAATCCAGCCTGTGGCTAATTATCCACCTCAACTCCACCTTAATCCAGCCTGTGGCTGATCTTCTCCCTCAACTCCACCTTAATCCAGCCTGTGGATGATCATCCACCTCAACTCCACCTTAATCCAGGTTGTGGCTGATCTTCTCCCTCAATTCCACCTTAATCCAGCCTGGGGCTGATCATCCACCTCATCTCCACCTTAATTCAGCCTGTGGCTGATCTTCTCCCTCAACTCCAACTTAATCCAGCCTGTGGCTGATCTTCTCCCTCAACTCCACCTTAATCCAGCCTGTGCCTGATCATCCACCTCAACTCCTCCTTAATCCAGCCTGTGGCTGATCTTCTCCCTCAACTCCACCTTAATCCAGCCTGTGCCTGATCATCCACCTCAACTCCTCCTTAATCCAGCCTATGGCTGATCTTCTCCCTCAACTCCACCTTAATCCAGCCTGTGGCTGATCATCCACCTCAACTCCACCTTAATCCAGCCTGTGGCTGATCATCCACCTCAACTCAACCTTAATCTAGCCTGTGGCTGATCATCCACCTCAACTCCACCTTAATCCAGCCTGTGGCTGATCATCCACCTCAACTCCACCTTAATCCAGCCTGTGGCTGATCATCCACCTCAACTCCACCTTAATCCAGCCCGTGGATTATCTTATCCCTCAACTCCACCTTAATCCAGCCTGTGGCTGATCTTCTCCCTCAACTCCACCTTAATCCAGCCTGTGGCTGATCATCCACCTCAACTCCACCTTTATCCAGCCTGTGGCTGATCTTCTCCCTCAACTCCACCTTAATCCACCCTGTGGCTGATCTTCTCCCTCAACTCCACCTTAATCCAGCCTGTGGCTGATCATCCACCTCAACTCCACCTTAATCCAGCCTGTGGCTGATCATCCTCCTCAACTCCACATTAATCCAGCCTGTAGCTGATCATCCACCTCAACTCCACCTTAATCCAGCCTGTGGCTGATCATCCACCTCAACTCCACCTTAATCCAGCCTGTGGCTGATCATCCACCTCAACTCCACCTTCATCCAGCCTCTGGCTGATCATCCACCTCAACTCCCCCTTAATCCAGCCTTTGGCTCATCATCCACCTCAACTCCACCTTAATCCAGCCTGTGGCTGATGATCCACCTCAACTCCACCTTAATCCAGCCTTTGCTGATCATCCACCTCAACTCCCCCTTAATCCAGCCTGTGACTGATCTTCTCCCTCAACTCCACATTAATCCAGCCTGTGGCTAACATCCACCTCAACTCCACCTTAATCCAGCCTGTGTCTGATCTTCTCCCTCAACTCCATATTAATCCAGCCTGTGTCTGATCTTCTCCCTCAACTCCACCTTAATCGAGCCTGTGGCTGATCTTCTCCCTCAACTCCACCTTAATCCAGCCTGTGGCTGATCATCTCCTTCAACTCCACCTTAATCCAGCCTGTGGCTGATCATCCACCTCAACTCCACCTTAATCCAGCCTGTGGCTGATCTTCTCCCTCCGCTCCACCTTTATCCAGTGTGTGGCTGATCAGCCACCTCAACTCCACCTTAATCCAGCCTGTGGCTGATCATCCACCTCAACTCCACCTTAATCCAGCCTGTGGCTGATCATCCACCTCAACTCCCCCTTAATCCAGCCTGTGGCTGATCATCCACCTCAACTCCACCTTAATCCAGCCTGTGGCTGATCATCCACCTCAACTCCACCTTAATCCAGCCTGTGGCTGGTCATCCACCTCAACTCCACCTTAATCCAGCCTGTGGCTGATCTTCTCCCTCAACTCCACCTTAATCCAGCCTGTGGCTTATCATCCACCTCAACTCCACCTTAATCCAGCCTGTGGCTGATCTTCCACCTCAACTCTACCTTAATCCAGCCTGTGGCTGATCATCCACCTCAACTCCACCTTAATCCAGCCTGTGGCTGATCATCCACCTCAACTCCACCTTAATCCAGCCTGTGGCTGATCTTCTCCCTCAACTCCACCTTAATCCAGCCTGTGGCTGATCTTCTCCCTCAAGTCCACCTTAATCCTGCCTGTGGCTGATCTTCTCCCTCAACTCCACATTAATCCAGCCTGTGGCTAACATCCACCTCAACTCCACCTTAATCCAGCCTGTGTCTGATCTTCTCCCTCAACTCCACATTAATCCAGCCTGTGTCTGATCTTCTCCCTCAACTCCACCTTAATCCAGCCTGTGGCTGATCTTCTCCCTCAACTCCACCTTAATCCAGCCTGTGGCTGATCATCCACCTCAACTCCACCTTAATCCAGCCTGTGGCTGATCATCCACCTCAACTCCACCTTAATCCAGCCTGTGGCTGATCATCCACCTCAACTCCACCTTAATCCAGCCTGTGGCTGATCATCCACCTCAACTCCACTTTAATCCAGCCTGTGTCTGATCTTCTCCCTCAACTCCACCTTAATCCAGCCTGTGGCTGATCATCCACCTCAACTCCACCTTAATCCAGCCTGTGGCTGATCATCCACCTCAACTCCACCTTAATCCAGTCTGTGGCTGATCATCCACCTCAACTCCACCTTAATCCAGCCTGTGGCTGATCTTCTCTCTCAACTCCACCTTAATCCAGCCTGTGGCTGATCATCCACCTCAACTCCACCTTAATCCAGCCTGTGGCTGATCATCCACCTCAATTCCACCTTAATCCAGCCTGTTGCCCATGTTCTAGACTCTCCAGCCCGGTGGGGGGGGCGAGACGTAGGGGGAAACAGCCTCTCCGCATCAATCCTGTCAAATCCCTTCAGAATTTTCTACCTCTCGTTCTCCAAAACTCCAGGGTTTAGAGACCCAGTCGACTCAATCTCTCCTCCTGGGACAATCCCTCTCATCCCAGGGACCAGTCTAGTGAACCTTCGTTACCCTCCCTCTAGGGCAGGGATGTTCCTTCCTCAGGTAAGGAGACCCGAACCGGACCCAGAGCTCCGGGTGCGGTCTCACCAACGCCCAGTATTGTTCTAGGAAGACTCCTTTACTCTGAAACTCCAATCCCTTTGTGATAAAGACTCACAGACCATTTCCCTTCCCTCATCGCTTGCTGTACCCGCACAGTAACTTTCTGTGATTCATGTACAAGGACAGCCAGATCCCTCCGATTGCAAACACCTCCCAGTCTCTCACTGCACAAAAGCTATTCTGTTTTCTTACTGTTCCCTCCAAACTGGAGTTTCTCACACTTCCCCACGTCTCGCCCGCTCACCCATCCTGCCTGCAGCCCTCTGCAGACTCTTTGTGTCCTACCTGACGTTTCACTGTCAGAAAACTTGAATAGGTCGGCCTCGGTCCCCTGATCTAAGGCATGAATGTGGATGGTAAGTAGCTGAGACCCCGGCACTGAGGCTTGTGGTACTTGGCTCGTCATAGCCCACCAGCTTGAACATACACTTCACACAATGTTGTGCATCCGTTACTCAATGCTCACTCCAAGCTAATGCATCACCCCCAATGCCACAAGCCCCGATTTGATGAAATAACCCCTTTTATTAGCACTTTATTCGATGTTTTTTCCAAATCTAAATATACTACATCTACCTCATCTCCCTGATCGACCCTCCCAGTTACAACCACTGATCAAACTGAGACGTGAACACTCGTACATAAACGCGTTCTGACACTGTCTTAGATTATTATGATTTATCAAGAGCTTTGTTATCATGATTTTTTGTGATAATAATGTCTTGCCTTCCCAAACGAACGGGCGATCCCGATGAGGCTGAATTCAACAGAGGTGTTGCGCTCCAGCATGGAAGTGTTGCAAGAGATTCTTGTCCACCGGGTGGAAATCTTGCCCTGTATTTGAAAGAAAGGTGAGAGAGAGACTCGCCAATCACCCGTGTCCCATAACAGCCCAAAACATCACAATGTCCTCTCCAAACTGTTACGTGCTTTCAGAGTGAC